>JBCAUA010082847.1:0-10713 GCA_038406235.1 Peronia verruculata | reverse complement strand
AACCAGCTGATCCAGCGTTCATCCGTCATGAAGCGCCCCTACGACCCTGGCGGGTTACGGGACCAGTAACAGTAACATTTACACAGGTCAGACTATGTCTGCTTCTGGTAAATTATAGCCCAGTTCTATCCTGTCGCTGAACCCCTAGTTATAGGTAAATAGCTCCACTGCCTTGTGGGTGTCTTGGGAAAGACAAAGGCTAAGGGAGTAAACCCTAAAGGAAAATCCGGAATGGAGCCCCTCGGGCGGTTGGTCGGCTTCCCTACCTTTCGGCAGCTCCTGCAGCTGCTCTGGTACCAGACTGTATTGGTTCACACTTTCCTTTGCACCCTGTCAGTAAGGCCGAGAGGGGGAACTTGACATCTGGGCAGCCCAAGTTCTCCTATACGCCCGCCCAGGCTCGTAGCGCTGAGCAGTGGAGAGGTTTTTGCCATCTCCAAGTTAAGCGATACACCATCTCTCTCAAGACGAACGGATGCCGACGACGACATTTACACGCTAAGGGCTGGACGACTTTATTGTTTGTTTGTTTGTTTGTTTGTGTTGGGGTTTAACGGCACATCAGCACGATTACAGCTATATTGTGTCAAACATGGTAAGATACGTTTACACATCAAGAAGAAGAGAGGAAAGAAAGCGGGACAGAAGACAAGAGCCAGGAGAGAGAGAAGAGATGTTACCCTTAAAACGTCGAGGATTGCATTTCATGGGAAACATCCCATCGATGGCGGGCTTTCACGCCTGCAGGTGGGAGCAAAGAACCTTCTTATACACCTGGGCCCCCGTTGATGGATATCTTTCTGAATCCAGGCGTGTCAGGAATCTGTGGTTCAGAATGTCGGACCTCTTCATTCAACATCTTCAAAAGTTACCGAATTTTTCTTTTGGTCCTCTCAAATATTATTATTTTTTAAATGAATTAATGAGATGTTATCAGGGAAGGGGCGTGGTTCAGAGGTTAGCCGTCTGTACTTAAGTGAACTTTTAGCTCAAATCTTAGAAAAATAAATCTTAACGGGGGGTACGAAAAACTCCATACTTTTTTTTTTTTTTTAAAGTGATTCAAAGATTCCTTGAACTTCTTGGATAAGGAAACGCGACGTCTAGTCTTCTCTGATAGGGTAAATTAACCTTATTTTGGAGGCGCTGTGTGTACTTGACAAACGTCAGAGACCACCTTGGCGATTGAAAATTGAATTATGGATAGTCGGAGATGCCAGTGTCCCGGCAAATTTTCCAAATTCCAAATTTCTATCCATTAAAAAAAATCTTCTCACAAAACAAAAACAAAACTGGCAGACACGTAAAGCCGAGATAATGCTACTGTCTTAGGAGTGAAAAGCTACATATAAAGTGGAAAAAAAAAACATAACAGTAATAAAAAAAAAAGAGGGGGGAGGGGGGAGGCGCAGAGGCCATGAGGTTGGCATATGGATTAAAAAAAAGACAAGCCGCGATCGACTCGCGGATCCTGCATCGGAGGATCAAGGGACACGAAGATTGAAATCCGCAATTGGTCAGTGACTCAACGGTACCCTGGCTTTTTCTCTGTTGAAAACCCGACGTTTAGCCTTCTCGGATAAAGGCGTATATTTTAGGAGGTCCCGTGTGTACCCAAACGCGTGAAAGAACCCTCTCCAGTTAAAAATCGATGACAGAGTCGGTGGGGTGTCACTGTCCGAGCAAAATTTCCAAATTCGAACTTTCTACCCACAAAAATTCTTAGTAATAACAGCAATCTCTTAAAAAGCCGAGATAATCCTTCTTTCTTATGATTGAAAAGCTTAGGAAATAAACAATAATAATAATAAATCTGTACAATATTATATTGGAACACGGTGTATTAATCCTGATCTTACACACTGCAGGGTATTACCTAAACGCAATAGCATCATTGCCTTCGATATCTTTTTATAACTCATAAACATGTTATTCATTATTACCGTGTTAATGTACTCACCGTGTTAGGCAAAATATAGCCGTTATCGTGCTGATGTGCCGTTAAACCCCAACTCAACTCAACTCAACACACACATACACAGACACACACACACACTGACACACACAGAAGCACACAATCATGTGCTCACAAATAAACGTCATTATAAAAAAATAAATGCAATTTAAAAGAAAAAACAAAGATTAACATAAGTAGAGTATGTTACGGTAAGTCGTGTATTAGCTCAAAAACTCATGGTGTAATTCACTGCAGTTGGCGAGGTAAACATCACATAGCTCTGTAGGTAACGATCACATAACTCGCAGCGACACATCAATAGATAATGTTACATTAAAAAAAGAAAGTATTTTTAAGAAATGAAGAGAGAATTCTCTTGCCAAAGCGCTTCACTACTGGTTTATATCGTCTCGCGCAAATTTTCGGCGTTCTACGGACTCGTCAGGCTCTTGTCTGATGTTTGTTGAGAAGTTACTGGCTTATATATTGTGTCGGGTCAGTATTTATACTTCACATAATATCTTTGTCAGGAAGAAAAGTGGATCTGCTCTTTTTAGTTCCGGATTCTCTCATTCTTCGTCGACATGGAAAATAGAATTGATTTGAACACAATTAAAGCAGGAATGCCCGAAGGAAAAGAATAAGAGACAGGGAATTGGGAGGGATTAGTTACTTATGTATCGGAGCCAATGTTGACGCCCACGAGAGCAATGTTGTCTAACAAGAAACACTCCAGGCAATGATCTCCACAATAAATATATAAATAAATAAATACATAAATGAATAAATAATAAATATATGAAGGAATAAACAAACAACGCTCCCATAGAGTGCCATCCTCGATATTCCAGGGGAGATATCTCTTCTCTCTCTCCTTGCTCCTGTCCTCTGTCCCACTTTCTTTCCTCTCTTCTTCTTGATGTGCAACCGTGTGATACCGTGTTTGACACAGTGTAGCTGCAATCGTGCTAATCTGTCGTTAAACCCTAAGACAAACAAACGAACAAATAAACAAATAAGTAAATAAATAATGCATAAAAAAAAAAAAATAATAGATGAATAATAAATAAAAAAAAAAAGAAGAAAACAAAACAAAAATAGAAGTTCAATGTGAGGTCAAAAACTCATCTGTCTCATTCTCTGAGCAACAAACTGCTATTGTTTCTGTTCTCTATGCTTGACCTGGAATACACAGAGAAAACAGCGCACATTGACCTGGACGGTACTGAAGCAGAGCTGAGAGTGATACAGATGCGGTCTCACATTCCAAGTGCTGTTGTGGTTATTAGATCGAATTGATACTGGCCCGGATAGAAGACAGATGCACTGAGTTTGTGCTTTTTCCGAAAGGTGTTCCAGTTCAAGCAAGTACCTGGCCAGCTGTGTTCTCGTTGACAGAACAGCCCATAATATATATCTAGGTCAAATTAGGTTTTTGTCAGATTCGAATTCCAACACAAGGACGCATCGTTTCTACATTAATTGTTTCCATGTCTGTATCTTAAGGGGGGGGGGGGGGGGGTCCCGAAACTGGGTTTTTGCTCAAAATATTCGATTTTGGGTTTCTGTTTTCTTTTAAAGTGCGCTCTCTGCTAAATGTAAAAATGGTATCAAAAAGTTGATATGTCCATTCTAAGGTGTCGGGAGGGTGGTTGCAAAGGTTGACGTGCCCCTAAACCACCCAGGCTCTTGCTCATTTGGGGCTCTTTATTCAGTGATAGATCATCACTATTTCGACGGGTACGGTCAAATTGCGTAGAATAGACTTGGTTATGATCGCCTTCATCAATATCGGGAGCCCCAGTGCCAGGGGTGGACACTGACTGACCATTTGACCCGCTGACCACACTGAATATCAGAGAAAATGTTCACCAGGGCCTCTAAAATAGACTTCCCTTGGCCTTATAAATATGCCGCGTTTCTGCTTTTTCAGAGTGTAATAGTGGATTATCTGTCACTGGAAGGGTGAAAATGCTCTTGGTTTTGACCAAGGAAGACATGGCGGCCATATATAGCCCTCTATGGACCCTAAAATGACTCCATAGAAGCCCTTTTGCTGATAGGGGTAGGGAAGTAAAAATGGAGGAAAAATGCGAGTAGGGGCACAGGAGAAGCCAACTAAAGGCATAGAAATCATGGAAAGAGGTCTAATAGGTGAAACAAAGATGTTTTGGGGTTGAAAGTCAGATCAACAGCTCTTTACGGCTTTTTTTTTTTTTTTAGCGAAAAAAAACTTTAAATGCTTTTTTCTCAAAATGCGTTTCTTTTTTTTTTTGGCACAAATGTGCTATCTCCTCTGTTACTTACGGAGCAATTGCGCTGAACTTTGGCATGAATATAGATCAACACAATATCTAAATTATTTCAGGAGGGAGTTTTGATATCGTTTTAAATTTTTGAGAAATCTGAGATTTTAGGGTCAAATTTTCGAAAAATTGGCGACCATTTCACATACCAAATTAAAAAGAATTTATAGAAAAAAAAACCTAAGCATTTTATCGAGATTCTGTCCTGAAAAAACTGAGACATGGAATTGTAAAATATGTACACAAAATTACAAGCACATCGTTTGGTAAAGTTCAGAGCCTATCGAAAGTAAAGTTACTCAATATTGCATAACACAATCCAAGATGGCGGCCATTGCCATGGCAACCATGAGTGATTTCGATTTTTTTCGATTGTTTTCCTCTAATTTGACCATGCCAAACTCGATGGTGATGGTTAAAATCATCTCCCCCCAGCGGTTTCCAAAATGACTTCCAGGACCCGCCCCCCTTAAAACAGGTGAAAGAGAGTATCAACTAAACTTCACCTCTTTTGATGTTTTTTTACTGAGTCCAGTTGCACAACAGAATCCATGGACTTCTGTGCATTTTCCAGCAACTTCTGTGCGCTATGGGATTGGCCAGATGTTCTTGCATCAACTGTTAAATCACTGCTGTTCATCTTTGAGCAGAAGGCAGAATATTCTATGTTTTTGTGTGCAGTCAACCTGTCGCTACCATTTATGTTGTACGGAACACAGCCTTCAGTTTCTTCTGGCCACTCTGTATGTGCATAAAAATGTGATCTGTTGTACATTCCTCCGTTACTATGTGAAGATTTGTTTGCTTTTTTATTTTTGCTAAGGATGTTGCTCTCATTCATGCTTGATATTACAGTCGCAGACAAACTTTGATTTCGTTTTCCACTGTTCCTTTTTTCCCACCTAGCAATCTTTTCTTCAAATGGATACTGGTACATCTCTGACTTTACTGGTAGAAATTCATCACTGCATCCAGACTGAAGATCTTTTTCAGCAGCTGCTTTGTTTGAAGTTACAAAATCTGTAGTCTCACTATTGCTTTCAGAATCCAATAACTCATCTTTGCCACAGGTCTCTTCTTCACTGTTTTGATCACAGTTTTCTCTCATTTTCCTACATCTAATGTTGGTCTGAATGGCTTTAAGTTTACTCTTCACCCATTGGTCACTCTCAACTGAATCTGAATCATCAGAGTCGTGGGTGACTCTGGTTGACATTGTCTTGTGGCCAGCCTGAAATGGCTGAGTAGTAAACAGTTCAGCTGTAGTAGATGACATACAACGACCAGCTTCCTTTCTATCATTGGTCAGGTTATGATAACATATGCTGGACTCAGCTCTTTCATTAACAGACCCAGCCTTCATATCCGTAATATTTTCATCTTGCATAATCAGAGTGTTTTCATCAAAATCTAAATCAACTGTGGCTTCAACAATGCTTGGCTGTAAAGTGTCATCTTCATGATTTTCTCTCTCACTCTCCGTATCTCCTGTCACAAGTCTCACACTAAGAGTAGGATCACTCTGACCACAGCGTAGGTTAGATGTTTGAGTGATAGATCCTAGTTTACTGGGCACACCTTCCCTTCCCCGCAATGTCTGACTGACCCTGCATGAAGTAGGCATGCCTTTCCATGAAGAAAGTTCCACTCCTAATTTCTTAGACAGGACTTTATCACTGACACTCCCATGTAGAATATTTCGTCTTGCTTCCGCATTGCTAGTGCTCTCAGTTGTGAAGGCTGACTGAGATGTATTTTCCCCATCTCCAGCCTTCTTGGGCCAACGAGGAAAAACTGGAGGTTTGATGCTAATCATTCTGGAAGTAAAAAAGGCAGCTTTTTCCTTTACACTGGCAGCTTCTATTGTGGAGACACATGTGTCTGTAGCATGTCTTGTAGAAACATTGCAGTCACACATTTTGGGTTCTGGAGCACCTTGCTGAATGTGCTCTGTACTTTCAAAATCATCATCTATAAAGAACTCCTGAAACTCAAAGTCACAGCCATCAACCTGAGGAAATATGAAAGGATAGACGTTCTATGTCATTATTATAAAATACTGTCATCATTATCTTTATCTTTGTCCAAAACACACTCATCTGAGATTTTTTTAGGAAAGAGTTTGTAAAATATCACCTGTCATTTATGATCTTTATCTTCTAGTTTCTTCTTTATTCACAAACACCTAATCCTGAATTACTGAGAAAGGGACAAATGATAACCAAAAGTCATAAAAAAAAAAATCAAACTGCTTATATGTACTTGTATATTGTATTATGAATGTTATGCATGGATGAAATGGAGCAATAAAGAAAAAAATACTTGGAGCTAACTACAGTGAAATGCTGCCTTAGTTCAAAATCTCTGATCGTCCAATAAAATTGTGTAATAAAGAAGAAGACACAAATTCAAACTGAAATACACAAATTGTCAAAGGTCACAAGAGAAGAAATAAACTGAAACAAATCCCAACTAAAACAAAACTTCATAGAAAGAAGTCACCTCTGACACAGATTTTGCAGATTCAATTTTCAAAAGCTCATCTGTTGCAGCACTTTTGTCTGAGTTTTTATTTGTGGGAACACAACTGGCAGATTTTGAGTTCATCTCTGAGCTGGATCCACCTTTGTCAATGACTATGAAATAAGGAAACGGCTCTCAAGATAATGCTGCTGTCATTTTAGGCTACAAATGATGTCAGTCTTGCCACCATATATGCCTTATCATTATTCATGCAGAAACCATTTCTCCCCAGCATGTGTAAACACCTGCCCTTCCTATTCATGTGAAAACATCACCCCCCTAAACTGAAAACTTCAAATTATGGTGTACTGAACTCAATCGCTAACCAACAATGAGTCACATTTGCTGAGTCTAATGAAATGTTAAGGATCCAAATGCTTTTTTTGGTCTAGAGACAAATATGATTTGATGGAACGTAAATGGCTTGAACCCTTCTGATCTATTCCAAGCTGATCTGATCTCAGGACTGCTTTTATATCAGTAAAAAAAATGCAGCCTGAACTTTGTTTATTTTCATCGTGTCACATAAAGACCAATGCATAATGAGCCAACTAAGCTTCCACACATTGATTCCTGTCTGCTGGGTGATTGTAAATACTACTGTATAACAGATTTGTTCCGACCAAGCAAACGGCTGGAAATCCTCGGGAGAGGGGAACAAACCCTCCAAACTGTTCACTATTACTGACAAAGAAAATGCATAGGGTTGGTGACAGTTGTTCTTGGATCTCATGGTGGAACGGTAGCAAACATCAGTGAGTGTTCTATTTTTAGCAGGTGGATACAAACACTCTGACACTGATTTTAAAGTTACAGTTGTATTTGCTTAGTCAAATATGAACTAATAGTACTGCCTAGAATATGTGGAATTGGACCCTTTTATCTTGAGTGTGATTCATCATGGAAATCCTGTCATTAAATTATTATATCACAGAATGTAAAGATACAGTTTAGTTATACTTTTAACAGTATAAAAAATAAGAGCAAAAGCTGTGAATCTTGAAAAGTTTATCAATAAAATTCTCGCAAAATGGTCAGTTTACCTGCTTCACAATGCACATGACTCATTTTTTCTCTGATTTTTTCCAGCTTTAGATCCACCCACTCATCCAGTTTCAAGGAGTCCACACTCACACACTGTGACTTTTCCTCTTTTGAATAAATACAAAACAAAAATGTCTGGACAATTAATTTAGAAAAAAAAATATATCAGTTTTCATGAAAAAAGTTACAAGGTTGCCACATTTCACTAAAGCAATGAATGAGATGGGATAGGTAACATATAAAAGGAGGGAGATCCAGCATAAATGTATTCATTCTTCTCATAATCTTAGATTGGTGAAAAACAAACTGAAAATGAAGGAGCATTATTCTTTCAAGATGATTTGTTCAATTGACTCTTTTGTCACCTATATTACTGAATTTATTGACTGGGGCTAGATAAAGAAATATGAAGAAAAAAATGATGTACTGACATTCAGTCAAAATATGAACAAAATATATTTTATGCCCAAAGTTTACAACTATGATTTGATTCTCAAAGTTCAATATACTGACAGAATGTGTAGTCTCATGTAAATAACCTTCAGAATAACCCACTGCTAACACAACGCAAGCACATTGCTTGAAGCTTATTTAAAGCACTACATGTATAAAACTAACATAAATACAGTGGAATCTCCTTAAAGTCAACTCTTCGGGACCGAGAAAAAGTGTTGACTTTCAGCAAGGTTCACTTTATCCGGATTCACATATCTGGTCAGCACAGGGGGTCAAAGTGTTACATATATATTGGCTTATGCCCTTTAGACACAGCTTGATCATGCAGTAGACCCCATTAAAAGCTTGACTAGTCACGGTGAGCATAGAATGTAGGAATGAACGTGTTGGAACAGAAAACAGAACAGGCAGATGAAGAGAGCCAAGCATCTTCTCAGTACAGCGACAGCCGCACAGGCCATAGTGTGTCGTAACGAGGCATCTCTGTCTCTCTGTCGGACTTTTTTTTTCTTTGTCTTCACATTTTATGGCTGTCAGTCGGCCAGTGTGGGCCATTTGGAGTTGACTTTAAGCGAGTTTGACCTCTGAAGGTGTTGACATTATCAGAGGAAAGACCAATGAAAATATGGAGGAAAAAAACGTGACCGCCGGAGAAGGTTGACTTTAAGCAAGTTGACTTCTTGCGGTTCCACTGTACTAAGTCTGTTAGGAAGTTATCCTAGGCATTATAAATATTCTGAACTGCTGACACCACTGAAAGTGGCACGTGTATCAATGTACTGGGTCGAAAGGACTATTTATTGCATTTTAATGTCACTAAAGGCTCCAATAATTATTCAATCAGTACACTTACAACACCTTATATTGCAAATCTCTGACCATATTACAAATGCTTGTATATAATACATGTATACAATTAGGTAATAGGGACTTGGAGAGCTAGGATGTGTAAATGCACAATTAAAATTTCCGAAAACTCAATGAGCCATTTTGACCATCAGCCAAATTATTACCCTTTGTCCAGTATGAAAGGTATAACATGAGCATTATAAAGAAGGAAAATATCACTTTTTTGCAGGCTATGTAAAACAAGCAATAAAATTTCACCATGTCACAAAAACTTTTTCTTTTTTTTTTTATCATGATAATTTGTGCATAATTTTTTGTGTCATGTGTGTCAAACAACAAGAGAGAAAGTGATTTTTTTTTCCTTCTTTGCAATGCTTGTCCGACATCTCTTGTACTTGGCAAAGGAAAGTATCCTAGCTGGCTGAAAAATTGGCTCATTGAGTCCTTACCAAGACTGATGTTCACTTCATCATCCTGGCTCCTATGTATTATGGTAAATGTACCATCCAAGCCTTGCTCCATAACTTCTTCATCCCCCAGGACAGCTTCTGTTATGTCCTCATCATCAGAATAGATACTCTGCTTGCTGCTGACATCAAGGGGTGACGCCACTGGCTCAGTTTCATCCTGTGATTTCCTCCCTGGGCCCTCATGATTCATGCAATCTGGTGTTTGACAATTACTGGACTCTCTGACATTTCTTCCCTTCTTTTCCTCTACAGAAGCAGCCACCTCTGAAGAGTCTGCTGTTTTCCACATCAAGCTATTACCTGAAGTTTTGGAGTAAAAATCAGTTTGTCCTTGCTGGGGATTTTCCATGTTAAAATTTGCTTCAGTGCCTTTATTCAGGACAACATCAGGGGTTATTGCCCAGAAAGAATCCTCTCCTGTGCTAGCTTCTGCACTGCCTACTGGTTCCTGACTCAGCATTCCTGATTTGAATTGTCCTTGAAGTAGAGTCTGCTGTTGTGAAACTACCAAATCATTTACACTTCCTCTCTCTAGGGGCATTGGGTTGTCATTATCATCCTGATTTTGTAGTTTAGTAAGGGAGATCAAGTCACAGCTTGAATTTTTTTTCATGGGTGAATTGACTGTTATGATTGGTGAGCGGTAGTGAAGGCTGTGAGATGAATCCAAAGACTGCTGAAATATCCTTGCATGGGCCTGTCGTATTTGTTCTAAAAATAGTGTATGTCTGTCACAGTGGCTTTTAGAACTGTTCAAGTTCCCTCTAGCACTTGAAATTTCCTATAGTTTTAAATAGAGAGAAAATTGTACATTTATCCAGTGTGACAAGAACAACAAGATAAGAAATTAAACAACAAACCAACAAAGAACTCTAGAATCTGAAAATAAAGGCAAACTTTCATGCTATAGGGCTGTGCAATGCCGCGGTCAAGGTCGTTACGCAGTAAGGCTGGTGGGCTGAAACTATTGGTTCAGTGTTGAATTTAATAAATGACGATTACAAGAGAACCCAGAAACACAGCGACATGCAGTTTTCACTAAAAATTGTTAAAAAATACATAGATTGTCATAGTGTAAAAAATGTTTTCCTATTCTATCTGAGGTTTT
>JBCAUA010082836.1:0-10713 GCA_038406235.1 Peronia verruculata | reverse complement strand
AGAAGATAGACAAGACTGTTATCTTGACTTGCGTCTACAGACAGAAAGTCAGCCAGGCTATGATTGGCTTCTGTTGTGGTTGGGAATACCTTATAACTTCCGGCGTGCCGGTATCGATTGTGAACATTTTCGCGTTTTCATTTCCAGCCAAAATTCACAAAATTGTATTGATTTCAGTGTAATCTTGTGTAACCCTTTGCCAGTGATTTCAGCCAAACTTTGTACACCCTGTCCGTATGTTGCTATCCCTTGGCCTTCATTTCACGTTACTTATAGAAGAGAACTGACTCGAAGACAGGAAAAGTAAACGGCATCTCGTGAACGTTAAAAGTTGTCTGCTGTGCTGTGTTGCTGAAAGATGAACGGAAAACGAACAGTCTGAGTTGTAAATGAAATGACCTAGATTTACATTATCATCATTGGATGGTGATCGTTTAGCTAATTTGGTATCAGTTTCGCCACCTTTTTCATCTCTTCATCATATTTCTCACGTCCTCGCTATTAAACCGCTCCCCGCTACTTTCCCTCCTCGTTCTACTTTTCCAGCTGTATCTTCTTCTCCTTCCTTCCCTCCTCCCCCTCATTCACCCCCACCCCCCGCCACACACACGCAGACGCATACACGTCCTCCACTAGCGTCTTCTGTCTCCAATGATATCTCGTGATTGTCCGGACACGTGACGGTGGTTTAAGGCAGGTTCAACATTCAGAAGAGTTTACTCTATGTGCACAGTAGATGGATTACTTTATGTGCACAGTAGATGGTGCACAACTCCAAGCTCGCTCACGTGTATCCTCTGCCTATGTACATATGCTATGTACACAACTGTGCTACTTCCTACAGTGGAACGTGAGCTTTATTGATGGCTGGATTAGGCCCATAGCGCCGTCCTACATGACAAAGTAGACGTACCATAATAATATTATACTCCTCTTTGGTCGATTATTTTTTTGTTGTTGTCCAGGAAGAGGGCTTGGTCTGTTGACAGAAGGCAGACTGACAGACAACAGACAGATATGATAGGCAGACAAAAAAGAAAGACATGAACAACAGAGGACAATACAGGCACACACAAATCACAAATGGGCTGTGAATATATAAAACAAATAAAAGAAATAAACAAATAGATTATTTACCGAATTTTAAAACGTTGTAGTTTAAATATTGGATCTGAGTACGTCACGTATCCGACTTTGTAGTTTTCCGAGACAAAACTGAACGAGCCCTCAATCAGGTGGAAAGAGGCTGGCTCGCTTCAGCTTTTTTTTTTTTTTTTTCAGAGGATCACATTTTTCATGAGTCTTAAGTTTGAAGCTGTCTTTTACCTTGGAATGAATGCAAACCTAGCAGAAAAGTATTGGTAACTTCTCCGTAAGGTACTAACCTAAGGTCAGGAGAGTTGAGGTGGAGAGTTAACACAGAAGTGAGGGAGAGACAGATGGTCGACAGGGAAAGGGACACGTGAAAAGGAAGGAGAGAAAGAGAGAGAGAGAGAGAGGGGTAGAGGGAAGAAAGGCAACACCGGCCGGGTAGAGGGAGAAGACTGGTGAGTGTACATCTTAATGAGACAGTGTTTGGCATCAGAGCGAGCCTATTATGACAAATCACATTACAGGCATTGACGTGCTGAGTTGATGGATTGATTTAGCGTCCCTCCACATGGAGTAGGGTTTCATCTTTCCCTATATTATTACCAAATTGGGTTTTCTTCAATCTGAACAATCGTTTTGACCGCTCTTTCTGTTCCAATTTTGATTTCTCGTACTAGAGTACATTGAAATTATTCACCCAAATAAGTGGAATTGAAGTGAAGAAAGAGGTATAAGGGTTCCTTCTGAAAGGGATATAATATTACTTCTTTCAATCCCATTATCTTTCCCTCTCTTCCTGCAAAGATGCTAAAGCAGTTTTCTAGAGAATAGAATTAGACAAGACCATTCACACTTGAATGCTTTGTTAAGATGCGTTCCTCTATCAAACCCATCAGTCCCTCTGCGCTAAACCCTGCCCCAACAGAGAGCGGAGAATTACGGGCAAGATGAGACTCCCCAGTATGCCCAGAGCTTTGACATTGCGCAGGGCAAAGTTGTCTCCGAGAATCAATATTTAGACAGCAGCCCACAAAATGTGACTTGGTACTCCGCATCCCAAACGGCGGAGCGCCCCTTTAAAAGAGCCTATTACCTGGTTATTTCGGACTTGCTTTAAACATTCCTGGCGTTTAAAAAGGATAGGTCTCCTCGCCACATCAGTTTTGTACGCACCGGTTTACCCGAAATAACTGTTAATCGGGATGAAGGTGCGAGCATTCGCGTATCTACCACCAAGCTAGGCCATAGTCTTTGATGTGGAATTCAAGCCTTCAGGGTATCCACCAACCTGGTCACAGCAAAGACGTAACGGGTGCAAGACGACGCAATAACTGTACCGCCTTGACAAGTTTGAAGAGTTTGTCCGTAGTGGTGAAAAGAAAACGAGTTTGTCAATTCGTTGGGCGTGCTTGACTCACTCGTGTGGCCGCTGGGTTATAGATTGACACAACTCCCGAGCTACCGATGTGTTAACCTCTGTCACACGATACATTCAATTTCAGTGTGAAAAAACGGAGTGATGGTGTTTGAAACGAAAACTTTGTGAAATTTACATTTTGTTCATTTGACTTCCTGATTGTGAAACATTCAGAAAAGTGGATACTCACTGGATATCATCTGATAAACTGTAGCCTTTAACATCGGTAGCATCGCAGAAAGATTAAAGTCAAACGTTTGCGCGGTGTGTTGATTCAGAGGGTTTTCCTCCTTTTAAATTTTGATTTTTTCCCCTGGTGTTAGTGCCTGTCTTGCCTTCACTGTGTGGTTGGTTAGCTGATGTCATCCTAGTTCTGGGCCTGAAAGTGAACGAAACGTAGGAGGTGTGTGTTCATATCCTGCATTTGGAGTGTTTGAGTAACGCACATCAGCAGTCATCGTCTCTCACTCTCAGGAGATTGATATTTGAATGATTATTTCGCTGCATGCTGTACTTTTATTGGGAAATACATATTTCTTTGTCACGCAAAGCTCGCAGCCACAGTATCAACAAAACAACGAAATCCTCCAGAAATAACCCATGATTCGGGAATAGCGTCTCAATGATTCTTGATTGAGTGCCTGAGTCTTATTGATGGACGTGAGTGATAATTCTTGTTGTGGATAACGTGCACGGCAGCACTAGTGAGAAAGGACAACATACAAACAAGAACAACCCTAAGGGTCCCCAGAACTGTCGGTGGAATCATTCAACATTTTAACAAATCTGATCTGACGTTTTCAGAGTTGTCACGGATTGACAGTTTCGTGTCCGCTATTCTTGTTCAAACATATAATTGGAGTCATCGTCGGTTTTAAGAACGAAAGTAGTGTCTGAAAAAAAAATAATAATAATAATAATAATACGTGAACTTCATTGTCATTCCAGTCTCTGTACATTTACGATAGCGAGTATCTGTTTATGTCCTAGTGGTTAATAGGAAAGTGCTTTGCTGCTATTAGTACACTTTACTGCGGTCTGTGATTTTCCAGTTATTTAGAGCAGCTGGTTATAAGTTCTTGCTCTGCTTTGTTGCGGCGAAAATTAGATAGCTAACTTGCTGAGCGTGAAATCATGACATCCTCGGCCCAGAGCTACGCCTTTCAGGAGGAGAAACAGTATTCCACCTATCGGTCATCCAAGCGTGGGTCACTGGCTGGAGCCAGCACGGTCACTCAGTCCCTCCAGGGCTCTGGCTTCTCTCGACAGGCTGTGCAGGGGGGTGGGGAGGGCTCCGGTGGGGAAGAGGAAGAGAATTTCGGCTTCATTTTTCCGGGTCCGGATTTCCTGCCGGCCTCAGCCATTGATGGAAGTGGCAACAGCAGTTCCAGAATCTCTGCTGGCGCCAGCAAGAAGCCCACGCCTGTTATCAGAGAGGTAGACGACGAGCTTAACAGTGTCTACGGGAGTGATTTGGGCAGTGTGCTGTCTCGAAATATGGCGGGCAGGCAGAGGAAAACTGCGTCCAGTTCTAGAATGACAGAGGAGAATTACGTCTTTACCAATCGGTCGTCCTCCTCCGCGACCCAGCAAGAGAGAAGCAGTCGAAGTTTGAGGTCTGACCTGGCCCTGAACGGCAACAACAACATTTACAACAACAACAGTGCTGGGAACGTCATCCTCAGCGGCAGTAACAGCGCCCACAACAGCAACTGGACACTGTCCAACAGCGAGGAGCCCCAGCAGGTCAAGATGTTCGCGCCACAGCGGAGCAGTACCATGAACAACAAAGTCCGCTCTGAGGAAACATCATATTCGAGGAGCGCCCGGAGCAGCAAATCTGTGGTCAGTTCCTCCAGCGGACAGGTTGTCAATGGCGACCGCATCGTTTACGAACGAATCCCCGTCAACGAAGACTTATCCAGAATGGGGACCTCGGATAGAACTCAGCAGAGATTGATCCAGCAGTCTAGAGACGGAAGCATCATCTCGGAGAGGTCGGGAATGTCCTACCAGGACGCTATCCTAGGCCGTCAGTGGCGGAGACCCAACAGCAGGCATGTTTCCTCGCTGACAATCGGAGACAGCCTTCCTGAGGTGGATCGTGAAATGGTCCAGCATGTGAAAAAAGCGCCGTCAGTGGTGTCCACCTCCTCGACCACACGACGTGAGGGGGAAAAAGGTACAAGTTCTCATATTTTCCAACCATAGTCTTATAGGGAGTGAGTTGACAGGCCATCCTCTTGGTAGGATGTGGTATATGAATACTGTTGGAAACGAAATAGTCCCTGGCTGTCCTGATTGTGTGAATATTTATGCGTTTGTTTTCTTTTCCGCATTTCTTAGTTGATAACCTTTGCGAATTGTTTTTTCTTTATGTAAGACAGCACCACACTTAAATTTTTAGTTTACTAATTACTTGTGTTGGTACCTTGGCCATCATTTCCTTTGTGCAAGAATGGTAATTTCAGAGCAGGGAAGGTTATACTATTGAGTTTGTACAGAACTGTCGTAAATACAGTTCTAGTAATGACGAACTTTAATGATAGCTCGAGTTTCCTTGGTCCCTGTGAAATGGTTATTCTTATGGGTTCCACATTAAATATATCCAAAGAGCGCAAATCGCCAAAAACCTTTGTGAAGAAATGATATCACTTTGAGTGTAAACAGCTCATCTAGATTTATGGTCATTATGCATTCCTGTACCTATGAACTCTTTCACCATTTCTTCTTTCTTCACCTCGCTCTGCATTCAGAAACGAATGTTTTATAAGGACTATTACACGTTGAAGATGACTTAAGGCTGAACTTAATACGAACACTTTCTCCTGCAAACAAAGTGAAAGGGGAGGGAGGGAGGGAGGGAGAAAGAGAGAGAGAGAGGGCGAGACAGGAGTGGAGAGAGAAGGAAGAGAAAGACTGAACATAGATGGTAGAAGATGAGCATATCTAACGATGGGTTGAGTCCAACTTCAGTCAACTTTGTCAAAAAAAAATACAGCCCAAAACAGTCTCATCGTAGAGACGATAATTTGTTTTCTGTTTGAGATTTTACTTGTGGTATTACACCGTTTGACAATTAGCGGCGGTTCTTTGACGGGGAAATGAGTGCCATTTCAAACGTGTGCCTCTTAGACACCGGAACAACTACAATAATACTATCGACAACAACTTCACAGATGAAATATTTTTTATCCAATTTGCCATACAATGTTGGTGTTTCCCCTCTCGAGGCAGCGGTTCAGGCGTTATGCATTACTCAGTGGGACTTTTTGCACATTTGTACATTTTTTAAAGCCCCTGTTATATTGTGACATGACAATGTCATGATTTCCTGAATGGATATAAAATTACACGCTTCTATGCTTTGTTTTTATGTGCCTCATCTTTCCCCAGGCGAGTACACGATTGAGGTAAAGTTTGCCGAGCAAGAGATCAAGGGCTCCCCGTTCATCACCAAAGCCTTCGACATGCGTAAGCTTGTGGTCAGTGAGATGCCGCACATCGGCACCAAAAACCACCCCGTCTGCTTCAACAGTAAGTTCTCCTTCTGTTTTATGTTGACGTTGTATGATTGTCTCTTGATATTTTTTCTGTACCTGTGCGTGTCTGTGTGTGAATGTCTGTCAATTGTCAGTCTGTAGGTCTGTCTCTCTGTCCATTGTTCTGTTCTGTCAGTCTGTCTGGTTTTCTTTATGTCTGTCGATCTCTGTGTTCTCTCATCAACATCATCATCTTTTGTCATCTTTTTGTGCTCGACTCTCTCTTCCCCCCTCCCCCCCCCCTCTTTTTTTTCCTTTCTCTTTAACTCTCTCTTCCTGTCCTCATCTCTCTCTCTTTCTTTTTCTGTCTTCCTATCTCTGGTTTGGCAATGGACTATAGTGGCTATCAATTATGTCAGCTTCGGGGACAGTAGCTTGATCTCTTTGAATTATCAAGAAAAAACTGTATCACATCTGTGAAATTTCTTATCTGGTCTGTACATAATGGATCGAATTCTACAGAACCACTCAACAAATGAAGACGGAAAACAACCAAATTAGTAGTGCTATAGAAAGACACCACACCCTTTTGCTCAGAGATCGCGATAG
Organism: Peronia verruculata; assembly: GCA_038406235.1. Taxonomy (NCBI): domain Eukaryota; kingdom Metazoa; phylum Mollusca; class Gastropoda; order Systellommatophora; family Onchidiidae; genus Peronia; species Peronia verruculata. The sequence continues at coordinate 4,113 of JBCAUA010082836.1, read as the reverse complement.
TAGAACTTCAGAAGTAAGTCTTGTCAAAAACGGTTCTATGGAGATGTATCATATTCCTTTACTTAAAGAATTTTGGAAGGGCGAATTTTAGACATAGTTTTTTTTTTGCTAAAAATGAATGAAGTGAACTAAAGCCTGTGCTAAAAGTACTTTCATGCCAGTGTTGAAGAGAAGATAGTGGTTTAAAAAGTGTAGGAGAAGTGGTCGTTAACAAAGCCGGTTAAAAATTTGTTGAGTTAGCATTCAGTTGAGAGCTCAGAATGTGTCAAAACCTTTACCTATTTTGTATGTGTAGAGTATCGTGGACCCAAGTCTCGCTAGCTCAATGTTTGCCGAGACACTGGCAAATGAGAAATAGTATGCTGAATGAAAGGGCAACATTCCACCAAGGTGTGTGTGTGACTTTACACAATAAGAAAGGGTAGCACTAGGGCAAAGTGGGAAAGAGAGAGGTAGCAGAGGAGTTGTAATTATTTTACATTGTTAAAGAGTTCACATCATAACTTCACCTCAGAAAGCTGCCAGATGGAAGAAAAATTGAAAGTATGTGGCACTTGTTGTGGAGATCTGGACAGATCCTTTTAACACAAGGACCTGGCGATATCTTTCTGAAGCCATTGCAACCCAGTGTTATAAAGTAATGGTACAACTCAGTACAACGGATCATGCACAGAATTTGAGTAGTTTTTATAAGAAATAGTGGTGGGAAAACTCCTCAGGTGGAGCGAGACAGGTGACGGTCTTCAGAGGAAGAGTGGGTTCTTTCATCAGATGTTTCGGCCTGTATCTTCCTGACATCTTCTAGAACCCCGGCCATACCAGAGTCATGACTCTCGATATCTGTCACCCACCTTTTTTTCCCCCTCAGGGATTCTGGCGGGATTTGAACCGGTGCCGTTGGGATTATAGTCCAGTGCTCTACCCACTGCGCTAATCGTGCCACTGTTTCTATTTAAATCTACCGTCTGCATCGAGTGGTGTAGGGGACGCCTCATTCCTTTTTACACCAGATCCAACAGGAGGAGTTCTCTGCAAACTTGATAACCAATATCCAGTTAATCTGTCTTATTGTAGGATGTCTGATATTCACTGCTGTCTTAGGGTTGTCCTGTTACATTTGTACTTCTAGAAGCTCCTAATGGTCCTACAGGGTTATATACTATCTTATTATTTGTCGTGGAAAGCAGGAGAGAGCGGTGGGATGGGAATGGAGGAGACGCTGCTTCCTATACCAAAGACTTGTTTTTTGGCCGAGATCTTGTCCAATTTCAGCTTCATATAGCTCTATGGAGGCTGTTCAGCCGGGTTATGGAAAATCATGATTATCTTCTCTGTGCGGCAGGGCACTAGAAGTCGATGGTGATAATGCCCAATTAAGGCAGGTCAATCGATATTATGTTGTTGACACCATAAACGATTGGGGATAATTTGGATCAGTGATATTTTGGGGTTATAAAACATTCAGTTTGTTTCTATCAACAACAGAAGTACAAGTAGATTGCATTAAGCTGGTCTGCATGGATTGGATTGTCTCTGTCCAATATTGTGACAGCTTTTGTCTTCTGTCGTTAGTGGTCAGGATAATCAGTCTTTTGATTTCTAGTATCAATGATTTAAGAATCGTTTTTGTCCCAGACTGTTAGTGGGCAAGCAAAAGGGCCCTATATGATTACGGCCCCACTTGTCATTCATGTTTGTCCCCATAATTCATTATGTTGTCGTATGCTTTCTGTCGGTAGATTTATGGTGTCATTAAAAACAACAACAATAACGAGAACAAGAACAACAACAACAAGAACAACAACAACAACAAATCATTGTGAAAAGCCTTATCAGCCGACAGGAAATCACCAGTTCCGCCATGGCCATTCATACAGCACTGCCATTCTGTCCTGTCAGCTGCCTTGATCGGCTCTGCTATCCATGCATAATAGCAGCAAGAACGACATAATTAATGATGGAAATAGATCATCAACAATGATCATTTGATAGAATAATAACAGCAATAGTCCGGGCAGTTGCGAAAAGAAATGCCAGGCCGTAAGCCATATCTCAGAGCTTACATTTGTAAGAGAACGTATTCTACGTTCTGTGTGTGTGTGTGTAGAGGGGGGGGGGGAGGAGGGGGGATACTATTTGTTGGAAACTTACAGTGATGAGAAAAAGAAATGAGTATTTGTAAACTTTTTTTTTCTACAAAGACCTGGAAGGATTTGAAATTGGATAGTCCCTGGGGTCAACTGGCTTTTCATTCTTATATTATTTGAGTTGTTAAGTCTCTTTGTCATTGGTTGAACTCCTTTCTTCAGATATCCAAATGTGTCATATTATTATGGTGGAGAGAGAGAGACATTAGGAGGAGGAATGGTTAAGAGAGAAGAGTTACAGGAAAGAGAAGAAGCCATAGTTTTATCGTTGGTTTGCAAAAGCTCAACTTAGATTTAGATTCTCAAACATCTCCTGAGAATCATCTGTGAAGTTTGGGACAGGAAATGTTTGATCCATTGTTGAAACCCAGCGCTATGTCGATGTCTACCTTCTATTTTCATTATTTCTATACTTATCTGTCTCTACCCAATCCCTTACCCGTTACAGTTGATGCTACACAAGCGGGCTCGGGCAACATTGAGATCAGAGTCAACGAGGGCCGGGTGCCCTGTAATGTGGAGAACCGAGGCAACCATCGCTTTACTGCCTCCTTCATACCTGAGACTACCAAGCCCCACAGTGTGGAGATCTCCTTTAACGATACACCTGTCATCGGTAAGTTTGGCAGCTTTGCAAGAGGGCATGGGTGTGTGGATGGATGGGTGGTGGATGGACGTTTAACTTAATGGGTTGGTCGTAGGATAGATGGATAAACAAGTCGATGCACAGTCAGATAACCAGGCAGGCATGCAGACAGAGACTGATCGACTGACTGATAAACAGACAGACAGGTAGACAGACATCTAGGCAGAGAAAAAGGTAGAGCAAAATTCAAACATACATACCTGGCACAAAGGCATAATTTAAGAGCAAACCCACTTACTGACATATGCACAATCAGACGTAATCTTTCATGTATGCAGTACATATCACTGCACTGAGTGGCTAGCCTTTCAGAGACACTAACAAGTTTCAGAACAATTTCAAGAATCTGTCAATGGGCCAAATATCCCACTCCTGTTATCCCCTCAATTCCTGCCATTCAGGATCTCACAGGCTCCTAATCTGCATTCAGTGTACAAATCTGATACAGGAGTGTTTCATATTTTAAAGGGTCTTTCACACAGTCTACCCATCATTTATTATCATTTTTATTATGTTGGCCTGCCATGAACCATAATTTCTTTCTTATGACATACCCCCCCCCCCCACCCCCTAGGGAAAGCAACGATCATCATACATATTTTATATGCAGTACTAAATACAAATTATTCACGCGAGAGATTGGCTGCCAGATTGGAACAATGAACTGTTAAGTGATCTCTTCAGTGGCATGAAATTCGAATCTCATGAGAATTGGACATTTTAGAATTAAATTACATTAAATAATGCACATTAAAAGAAACGGAAATGGGATTGGATCGGCCACACGCTGTGAGAGCCAGAGGGTTTTTATAAGCTTTTCAACCTATTATAGTGGTGGTTATCTCAGCTGTCCACAACCGTGGTCAAAATAACGAGAGCTTGTATCCAACGTCACCAGACAAGCTCTAGACTGAAATCCGCAAGGGTCGTGGAAAGTGGGTAGACCGAAGCAGACTTGGCGCATGAGTATCGACGCTGAGGTGAAGGCTGCCGGAATGACGTGGGCCGAGTTGGGAAGGACCTATCAGAATCGCGTGCTCAGGAGGAGTGTTGTCGCTCCCCTATGTTCTTCAAGTAATCAACAGCCATACGAAGAAGAAGAAGTACTTTAAAGCCTTTAGGATTCTATACTTTTGCTGGATGCATATATACCAAACTGCTTCTAGCTTGCTCGGGTGCTCAGGTGGAGGGAAGTTGGGTGGGGGCGGGGTGGGGTGGGGGGGGGGGGGGGAGATGTGTTAGCTTTCTCTGTTAAAAACAAAAAATGTCAGTGTAATGCCCTTTCCCCAAAACTGGTTTCTTGGGTAAGGCAAGACTCTA
>JBCAUA010082825.1:0-10714 GCA_038406235.1 Peronia verruculata | reverse complement strand
CCCCCATCCCCTTCCCTCCCCCAAAGGCTATAGTCGCCCCCCCCCCCCCCCCCCCCTTTTAATATTGTGTAATTTTTCCTTCTTCTTATGAAAACTGTCGGAAGTTGTGCAACTAATTGTTGTGAGCAAATTAAGATAAGAGGGAAAAAAGATACATTTGGAAATAAACCTATGTTCAGACCTTTTGTACAGTTTGTGAACAATTTTTTCAATATCATCCCCAGATGTACCGATTGACGATTCGATCAACGAAGCCCAGTGTTTCCCAGGCTTTAGGCAATTTGTTGGAGACACAATTTTAACGAGGACGGGGATCATAAGTGGCTCATCGGCACAACAGGAGGAGGTGGGGACATTCCTCGTGGTTTGCTGTGGGAGAAGGGGACCTGTTGCTGCACCACCTGGCCGATGTTTTGGGGAGCAATTTGCAATAGGCACAGCAATGGTGAAACAGCCCAGCTGTCGACCCTGCGGCTCCTGCCTCCAACACAAGCGTGTATATCATCATTGTTATGTAGAGACGAGATGTTTTTAGAGCAGTGTTAAATCAATGTGTTAGCCTAGAGTTAGTGTTACAACTTCTAAGTGGGGAAAACAGCGTGAAATTTGAATACATGTTCTCAGTGTATCAAAGCATGAGAGAGAGCGAGAGGGTATGAATGGGCAGTTTGGTGTGAGAAACTGCCTGTGAAAAATTTAATATTTTGTCTTAGTTATTTTAGGCAAGTTATTTCATGATTTACATTTCATGAATTTCCCTCTGAGTATTTCATTTTTTTTTTTTTTTTAACGAATATCTTAAGTGGATTTCTTTTGATAATTTTTTTTTCAGGCTTTGAATGGTCAGCCTTGTGATTTCTTTATTAACGCCTTTTGTTTTCACAGAAGCAATGTATATGGCATCATTAACATTATTTTCTAAGAAAAATCAAATATAGAAGGGATAAATTTGTATTCCTTTAACCAGCATAGTGGAAAACCTCTATAATCATTATAATTGTTTTTTTTTTTTCCATGTGTTGTATGGAATGGTCATTATTTGTGCATTTTACAAAGGGGGAACAAAAATTGTTATAGCAAAGAACACATTTAAAGCCAAATATATGTTTTATGTGCTGTCCATTTATTCCTGTGTGTGACATGGACATATTACATGTTTGCATATTTATCTTTGTGTGGTCTGTGTATGGCTCACGTAGCATGTCTTAGTAGTGAGAGAAGGCTCATTATCTGTTGTTACTGATGAACTGCAAAAGAGAGTTGAGGGGTTGAAGTTTTGTGGTTTGTATTGCAATGTAGTGTGAGACCAGTTCATGCCGTATTGAAAGTTTTGTTGTGGATCCTTTTCGTTGACAGTAATGCTAAATAGTAAACTAGCACCCGTGATAATCTATTTCTCTTCTTTGTTTGTTTGTAATGTGACTGCAAACTGTGTTTGAAATGTCCATATGCTGCACTGGGATAGCTCAGTGATATATTTGGTGGATTACCATATGTGTACTTTTATACATCTTTGTACTAGATGAATGTGAGTGACAAGTTGTTTAGCATGTTATTTTGTTAATATAATATGGTCATTATTATCATCATCATCATCATCATTATCATCGTTACACAATTAGTTATTGGCATACTCATGATTATCTTTGATATCAGATATCACACTCTTTTCCTGCTGTACCGCCATTCTAAACACCCTAGTTTTTGTTTTTTGTTTTGTTTGGACGAGAGGAACTCATTTCCTTTGTTCCTTGTCTGTGTCAACCATGATAATGCTCAGCATCAGCGTGTCGGCCGGTCGCTCTGTGCCACGTCAGATTTGTGAGTGTCATTCGCTGATTGATAAAAAATAACACCTTTGTTCTGTGTGTTTATACGCAATCTGCTTGTATGTGAGATGTACTGTTAACTTGATGATTTCTCGTAAACAGAAACATTGAATAAACGTGAAATTGTATAAGAATTTTGGTATCATTTTGTGTTTTGTAACTGCAAGCACTTTATTGTTTGATTTGATGTGTTGTTTAAATAGATTGTGTTTCAACTGAGTGAGTAAAATCTTGTCTGTCACCTTCCCCAAGCTTTTCCAGATGGCTTTTTTCTAACATTATGTGCAGACTACTCTCTTAATAATTGCACAGTGGAACTTGAAGAATTTAGTGAATGAAGGATTATGAAATAAGTTATTCTGCCAAATATTCTGGCAAAGAATAGCTGAAATGAGAAATCAAATTTCTCTTCAAAATGCAAATTTCAGCCAGGCATTGGAATCTCCTAAGATACCGGTATGCACAAAGTATAAAATACTGAGAGAAAGTTTAGAAACACTGGATTTATAACATGAGGGAGTCACCATTTTTAGAATTTGGCCATAAAAGGAGATAAGATGTATGTATTGCCACATTATGTGTGCGAGTGGAAAACTGTCAGTCAGCCTTGGATTCTGGAAGATGTGAGAGTAACAAATAGGCGATCAGTGGCATGGTTTTGGAAGTTGTACACAGGTGAAAGACAGTAACAAGAAAGCCACATAGCACTGAGGATATTTTGTTTTTACTTCTTTTCCACAGGAGTTCACAGCCAAGACATTGCAGTATGCCATCAAATGAAAACTAATAGTATAAATCCCCATTTATGCTTGTTTTCTTGGTTATTTTTTTTTTTATTTCTTTAATCCACGAGCTTTCCTTTGCACTTTTTGTTTCCTTCTTGCCATGTATCGTCCCGTCAAACATTCCACTACCGTCAGTTCCAGACTGCTGGCAAACTTGGGCCAAATTATACTGAAAACTTGGCGAGACAGTGAGTTAGGATTGTTGCAGCCATCCTATGTGGAAAATAGAAAAGGTCATCTCTCAGTAGCGATATGGAATCTCCAGTGCTTTTCTTTACAGGATTCCCATTGCTTTAAAGTTACAGTTTTATTTGTGAGTTTCACTCAAAATTAAATAACTTCAGGGCAAAATTTCATCGGGATCAGAGAAATAAAATGTTCCTGTGAATTTTCCGCCACACTTTGATACATGTCATTGGTTGCTCCCGAGGTCAACATGACTACAGTTTTTGTTGTTGAATTTTAGAACTTGTGCAATCAAAATAACATACTCTGCTTTGGTAAATCTCAAAAGCGCAAGCTTTATAATTTGTATCATATGACAGCTCTTTGGCTTGTCTTTTAATTCAATGATATTTAACTGAAATATCTGCCTGTCTTGATGACGGAAGGGACAAACTTTTCTAGACAAAAGAAAGTGTACTTAAACACAAGAATAAATGCACATAAATGTATGGAAATATGTACTTGTACCTTTGGTACCAGAATGACATTCTTATCACTAAGTACATATATTCTTGCAGACCTATATAACCATAAACAGGGCCTTGCTTTAGCCTGTCATCATAATTTATTCCAGAACATCAATGAAATCTATTGCTTGTAGATTGTCTATTGAAGTAAGAATAGCCTCAAACACAGTGGACATAATCACCATACAGCAATGTGGAATGACTAGAACTTTACGTAGAGAAACCAGTGTGTATTGCTTTGTAGTAATTAATGGCATAATGCCATTTTCTGCATTTTTGAGACTGAAAACGATTTAGCACCAGTGGTTTGATGTTAAGCCAAAATGATCCTACTGAAGTGTACAAAATTCATTTAGTGACATTATTTGGCAGCTCTCATGCTCAGGAGTGCTGTAAGATATCGATTTGCTAGGCCGTTAACATATATACCTTGACATGAACCTTTACAAATGAACATTACACATAAGAGACTTAATGAATAGTTTATAGCACTTGAAATCAAATCTCTGTAACAAAGACAGAGAAGAGGTTGGCAGAAGGCACAAGTTTCACATCACAATTTTCTTTACTTTTAAATAATTATTTTGGGCACTGCTTCTATGCAAGTTCAGCACTTTTATGGTGAAGCTTGAAAGAATGAAAAGTATGTTATTATTATTATTATTATTTTTTTTTTGTCTCTGTTGTTTCTTTCATTCATTCCTCTTTCTCTTAGTAGTGTTTATTTTTCCAGGTAATACCTGAACAGGTGCAATATCTGCTATAGCGTAGTCCTTGTTTTGTAAGCACATTTTTGTTTGAGAATTACTTAAACTTAATTTCCCCTCTCTTTAGCATTTCATTTTTTTCTTGATTTGAAGTGCCATGTTTTTATTTGTTCAGTTAATTCATTTGCTCACTGCAAAACGATCCTTTATCTCTAAGGTTGTTAAGTAGATAGCATTTTGTTGTTAAGATGGTATTGTAAGATCAGCACGTCAGAGAAGAGTCAAAAACTTAGATGTGAGCATATGTTTTCTTGCAGCTCACACTGAGCTCTAAACGTGCTGTTCAATGTTTGCCTATTCTCTTCAGGACATCCCAGAGGACTCTTATCCTGATTTTGTTTTTTAATTTGTGTATTTTTATTTGTTACCATAAATAAGAAAGAGAACAATGGTTGGATGAGAAAGGAAAAGAAATTACAATAAAATTTATTTATAATTATAAGATGATGATCCAGTTATCCTACATTTATGTTTATACATATACATGTGGATATATTGTGAAAAGTTGATCACATTGTGTTCATAGTTTATATATTGTCTTTTCGTTTGTCTGCAAATACAGGATTATATGATAAAACTATTTTTTGTGAAAGAGACATGAATAAGATGATAAAATGACACCTATATATAATAGCCAGTTATGATGGCTTAGGTATGAGTGATATCAACAATATTTAATAAATTAAATACAGATAGTATCCAGACAGCCAGTTTAGTATGAGTTTCAAGGATATGCTTGTATACATTCAATGCTCAGGTACTAATGTTTCATAGTTAACAGTTAACAGATTTAATTGAAGCTTGTTAACACTCAGGGTTGTCTCTAATTTGATAGATACCCAAACCAGTGAGGTTGTGTGTGGAAGAGCTAGCTGCCAGTTTGTGTAGCTCTCTGTGATGTATGGGATGGAATTGGCCAGGTAATTGATGAAAAACTGATAATAGAGAGCACAATTAGGCCTAACAGCCAGATTATCCAACCATTCAGTGACACCTGTTTTATTTGCCAGTTTGCTTGGTGTTATTGTATACATGTATTTCTTTTAACATACCAATGTAGGTTCCATTTTTTTTTTCCTGTTAACCAGGAAGCGTTGCATTTGAATTTGGGAACAAGTTTGCATTGTGTAATAGTTGAGTGCATTTTTTTTTAACTCTTTGAGTGCATGTGCATAGAATTTTCATGAAGAGGATGCTTTTTATTTTTTTGTCTGTCTTTATCCAGATTAACCCTTTTATCAAGCTCAAGCAGTAGCTAAATTTTTTTGTTTCTTTTTTTTTTTTTTTTTAATGATATTTTCTCTTTTCCCCTTAACATTTAGTACTGGGATCTACATCTTTTTTTTTTTTTTTTGTATGTGTGTGTTCTCTTTTCAAAGGAGGGGAGGCTATATATATATTTATATATATATAAATGCTTTCAGTGCTTATTGCATATATGAATTCACACAGCATGTGCAGCGGCAGCTGTTCCTGGCAAACTTTAACGTAACTAAACAACATGTAGCTTTATAATCATTTTAAACTGCACAATGTTCATCCACTGATCTATAAACTTAGCGTGTCTCTTTCTTTCTCTCATCTACTCTTTCTCTCTTTAATCATTGTAAATCAGTTCCTTGTGCTTTAGAGAAGTTCTGTCCAGACCATGTGTATTCATAGGTCGGGTAGATTAGAAAATGTATGCATTTAGTGTATAGCAACTCTTGTTCCGACTTTTGCATGTGTGATATTGATTTTGTACGATGTGATCTCGGATGGAGTGAGTAATAGCAACTCTGTTTTTACTTTCTTTGACATTGCCAGCCTTTGCTTTAGCAAATCAGCAACATTCTCACGCTCCAGGAAACATCCTGAACTTGCCAGTGTTGATACAGAAATAGGTCTTGAAATTAGTTTGGATAATTAATTGCAGAATTAATTTTGAAATGCCTGAGGATTAACTTGTAGTCAGTCCAAAGTCCTGATTAGAATGTGTCACTATTGGTCAATTGGTTTGGGGTGAGGAACTCATCGTGGAATGATCTTATAAATAGTTTCATGATCTGCTATAATTAGTTATGCCAGAAATATTGGTATGTCCCTTTGATATCAGGATCGGCACTGATCTGCACTGTTGTGGCACCAGTATTAGAAAAAGTTAAAACAGAGTAAACAAATGATAGGTGAAAGTGAAAGATAAGCTGAAAGTCTGTGGGACAAACAGGTGGACAAACATTGTATACCTTTGAATAGGACGGTGAAGACGCAGGAAAGAGTTTCTTGGTCTGGAGTGTGTATAGTCAAGTCAGTTTATTTCTCAGGAAACTCTTCCGAAAACGTATTCCCATAGCACTGGGTACTTAAACCCATAGCGCTAACTACTACATGTACCTTGCTTCTTGTTGCCTAAGCTTGCACTTTTTTGTTTTATTTTATTTATTTATTATCATTATTTTGTTCTGTTTTAGTTTTTGTTTGTTTGTTTGTTTGTTTGTTGTTTTTTTTTTGTTTGTTTGCTTTGGCTGAATGAATTTGTTTTATTGAGATGTCTGGCTAGTGTCCATCCTTTAACTGATGCCATTATTATTCTTAATTAGAACACCTTAGCAGATCCTATTGTTTATTTTGTTTCATTTGCACTCAGATTCCTCTGTTACTAATTGATAATTGTTTCCCTATTCACTGTTACTGCCCTATTTATGATTCACTTATGTATTTTATATTATGGCTCCCAACTCCCCACCTGTTTGTGTTACCCAGTTAGACAAACTAGTATGTGTGGTAAATGTCTATGAGTTGTTTGCAGATCAGGTGAGAGAACTGTTGTATTATTATATTAAACTGTCATTTATTTCTCTCCCCTTACTTCCCCCCATTATTATTAATGATTATCATTATCATTTCTGCGACTTAGAAATCATATAAAACAATTAAAAACTGATGCCATGGCTATGTTTTGGTCTTTGGTGCTTTCTTTCTCCTTGAGTACATCTTGACCTGCATTTTGTTCTCAGTTTGCCTGTTGTTGGAGATTTTGTAAATCTACAATGAAATATGAAGTTGGATTATTTTTTTTTTTCTTTTTTCTACACCAAAGGTCGGGCAGAATTTACAGTAGATACTGCAAACAAAACTGAAATGTGTGAACATTTTTGGACACTTCAAATTACTACTCTAAAAACAAAAAATACTGAAATGAATTAACACTCAATATAGTACAGTCAAGTCTGCTTAAATCAAATTTGCCGGGACCAACCGAATGGGTTCGATTTATGAGACTTCGCCTTCAAGTTTTTTTTAACATGGTAAACAACTCTCAAATGACCTAAGGGACAAAAAAAAAAGGCTCATGCTTTTTCCACGTTCCAGATTTTTCAATCGTCGCCGGTGTATTTGGGGAATGTCAAAATTTTCATCTATGGCCTTCTTGGACATCGCACCTCTGTTTATTTCCTGCAGCATTTTCATTTTCGACTCAATGGAAAGAGTCCTTTTCTTTTTCTTCAGCGAGTAAGGAACCCATCACGAAGATCTATATCTAGATCTAGAGTCTAGAGCTAATGTATACAGTAAAGCTAATCAACTGCAGGCAAAAGAGGGAGGATGATGTAGAAACTGACTCGACCTACATGTACAGATCACCGTCATGGTGCTGGAACTTAGTGGACAGTGATTGTAACACATGTGCAAGGCCTTATAGGGTTGCCTACACACGGAGTATCGTAATACTGTAGAATGTACCGTATACACACAATCATGTTTGACCGTGTCTACCTAGTGTACTGTAATGCTTGGCAAGGGTACTTAATTATCGATCGATCGCACCGGCACGGTATCACTGCTCCTCGTGCATTGCCAGTCCCCCTCTCCCCATCCCTCCTCCACAACACACAGGCCCACTTAACGCCCCGGGGTGGGGTACATTCGCAATATATATATGTAACTTGATTGCCTAATCCCTCTCGCCCCATCCGCGACGCTGACTCTTTTGTTTTCTGCTTTGGGTGGGAACCACATGGAGAGAACAAATGCTGATTTTTACCTTTGTGGTGGCACTGACCGGTTTGATTTAAAAGAAACTCACAGCGATTACTTTGAATTATGTGAGACACATTTAATGGGCACAAAGAGGAAAAAAAAAAAATCAATTGTTTTGTTTTTATTTGAATTACCAGAAATTCGGATTATCAGAGTTTGGGTGGACTCGACGGTATAGGCATGTACATGTCGTTACTATTCATAATAATAGCACAAAATCAGGTTTATCTTAAAATACAACTGATATCTTGTGGCAATTCTGAGCTGGGGAGCCATCAGATGGTGTTGGTTGGAAATGAAATATACTAGTAGATTAATGTACCCAATAGATTATCATAATGGCATAACTCATTAAATGACTTAGGTTGTAAACAGTTTTTGTCTCAGTATCTCCAAAAGTGCTTTCAAACGACTTACGCCAGTCACAGAGCAGAGATAATCTATCAACTTTAGCATGTATGCCCATCATACAGAATTTTTTTTTTTTTTTAAAAATAAAACAACCTGAAATTGTAGGTTTGACCATTTTATTTCAATTTCTGTCAGCCAACAACAATAACATCATTTACAACTTTGGATACAAAATAATAGACAAAAAACAAAACGAAAAACAAAAAAGAACAAAATGTTTTTTTCTAAAGAAAAAAGTCATTTGTTGTTTAAAAAAGAAATTCTGTTGATCTTACTCACTACATCTCTGATAGATTCAGACAAAGAGAATTTCTTTGCATAGGACAAGAGACAATAAATCTATTCACAAATTTATGTTTGTCATTTTTTTGTTATACAGTGGGCCTAATGTGTTTCTGTTAAATTTCATAACAATATGAGATGCGATATGCTGAGATCAAGCTCTCATCAATTTATACATCAAGCACACACAGTCTCAGGACACAGTTCTAGGAGGAAACATCTACAGTATTCCCTCGCTATATCCTGGTTCACCATTTGTGGTTTCACTGTATCACAGATTTTGTAATATGGATGTATTTCTGTATTGCAGATTCCCTGCTGTATCAGAGCACAAAAAAAATTTCATAAATATGGAAGTGTTTAAAAGAGTGTGGGGAAGGCTAGTACAGTAGAGGGAGGGCTGATGGCAGCATGGGGGGATTTATAAAGGTTTAATATGTATGTGAAAAACGAAATGAATATTGTATCCCTACCTCGCGGATTTTTGCTTAGCACAGGCAGTCTTGGAACCCCATACCTGCGATAAACAAGGGAGTGCTGTAGTTCAAAATATGTGTCATTCCTCAATTTTTATTTTGCTATTTCAATCAAAATCAACTACGAAAGGCAAAATTCATTTCATAAAACTACAAGGGTCAAAAGCAAAGACTGTGTCTCTGACATAGACGAGGTAGAATCACACTTGGCTATTTTGAGATTGATCACATAGACGAGGAAACATTGCTCACACATGGCTTTGTTTAGATGGGGTGAACATTCCATCAGTGGTCAAGACCTGCCTGTCATAAGCAGAGCATGTGCACACATCAACATGTGAGTGAAAATCCGTGAGTCATGTGGTCATCCTCGATATAACCTCATTCAATGGAGAGGTTCACAGTTCAAAAGGTCAGGGCCTCAAAATAATTGCAAGTAAACAATAACACAAGTTTGGGTTATAGGTCAATTGTGATAACATGAATAAGAGTCAAGGCTCACTTTAGATCACCAGTCAAGATCTCAGATTTCATGTGTCAGAACCACAGTCTCATAATAAGGATTCAGATTCACAAGTCTATCCCAATTACTTGATTGTTTGCCATTGTCCTAAATTTGTGTGAGTCACGAGAATGAAGTCTTTGTCTAAACAAGTCAGGCACTAGCAAGTAACAAAACTATCAACAAGGTAAGCAATATTCTCTTTTTGTCTCATGAGAGAAAAAAACCTCATGCTTTTGTAAAGTCCAAAATTCAAAAACCCAAAAACGGGATGAATTTTCTGCCCGGTCCATGAAAGAAACCTCTGAAGAAGCAAAGTGCCGTAAACAATGGTGCTGCACAATTATCTGTTTTGATGTCAGCAAGATTTTTTCTCCTTTCCTTGGCTTTCTACTTGTTAGCAGAACTGATGATGATGTACACTATTTCAAAATAGGCTTGAGAGGAAAATTCATCAATCCACTCTCTCTAAAAGTGTTAGAAAAAAAACACAAAAACTACTGAATAGCCGATATTTCTCATAGCCTATTTATTCATATCCATGAACAGCTTAATTGTTTCACTCCAGTGAGCCTTCCACAGCACAAGGTTAGCAAAATTCAACAACAAAATAATCAAATTACTGCTTGAAATTGAAGTGGCTCTTTCCTAGTACATATACTTAAAAATAAATGTTAATATTCTCATGACAGGATTTACTATTGTTCCAACAGTGGTAGAAGGATATAAAAGACAACACTTGCTTTGTGCCCACCCATGGGCTGATCTGATCACATAAGGCAACAGTATTACACTATTTTTTTACCACGGTTGTGGACAGCTGAGATAACCATCACTTGTAAACTTCTGAGTGTCCCCCTATACATAAAGTGTGCAAAGCATTCGATTGACTTCCCCCTGTTCTGTAGTACCATATTTGCATTTTGCATGTTTGAGCCAATTGACTTACT
>JBCAUA010082814.1:0-10714 GCA_038406235.1 Peronia verruculata | reverse complement strand
TATCTATCTATCTATCTATCTATCTATCTATCTATCTATCTATCTATCTCTGACACACATATACACCACACACAAACACACTCACACACAGACACGCGTTTGCACATCTAATAGCTATCCACCCTAGATTAACTCCGCTTCTTTGGGGTCATTCTCAGGTGAGAGAAAACTCCCGATGACCCGACTCACACCCACAGTAGGAAATGCTATGAGAGAAGGCGCAAACTAAGACGTTATTCAACAGCATTTCACACACCCTGCACAGCAAGCAATATCTATCAAAGGTACTTCAGCACATCAAAGTGCCACAGACTGAGATACTTAACCGTTTATATGCTAAGCTCTTGTTGTCAGTACTTTGATTTCTCCTCTGTTTCACACATTAAGATCTAGATGCTGGTGTTATATGTAAGAATTATCAGGTCATGCATCAACATTTATTGCAACGTCACTCCAAAGGTTAAAGCAGACTCTGACAACTCTGACCGTGAAGCCAGCAGCAGAAGTGTTAAGCTACATAGCCAGCAACAAATTAGATCTACACGTATGACTTTCACATGTAATCTACATTCTATTTACACTATACAGGTTTAAATTTAAAAAAAAAAAAAAAGAAAAGTTCCATATCTTCACCAGGGCTAGTACGACATCAAAGAATGAATTTCAGTAAAACAGCATTTAATGTGCAACAAAAAAAAAAAAAACTCACAATAATAACGTGGGCTCGATCGAAACTTCAGCGTTTAAAAAGAACAGAGATGTTATGGAATCTTTACTTCGTGCTTATCCCTGTACAGTATGGGCTCTATATCAAATGCTTTACAATCCATTATCAGTTAAGGCAATCAATGTCCAGTTAAGGCAATCAATGTCCAGTTTAGTAAACGTCCTGATCTGCTATTTGTTTCCTTTAATGCCAAGGCAGTCCCTATGGTTAGGTAACGATTGGTGGTCTGTGTCTTGGTGAATTACTCAAGGTAGTGCTATAAAAAACGACGATGAGAAAGAGGAAGAGACAGATTTGATACAACATAGATAACTGGATAAACTGACAAACAAACACATACATGTATAAATAATAAATAGATAGATAAATAAAGAAAGAGAGAAAGAAAGAGAGAAAGAAAGAGAGAAAGAAAGAAGAAAGAAAGAAAGAAAGAAAGAAAGAAAGAAAGAAGGAAAGAAAGAAAGAAAGAAAGAAAGAAAGAAAGAAAGAAAGAAAGAAAGAAAGAAAGAATCAATAGAACTTAATTAATTGATTAACTAAACATGTGGCGAAAATCCAGATCTAATTCTGCCAACATCTAAACCATCCAGTTTTCAGTAGTTGTCAAGCCTGAACTATGTTACTCCACGCTGACGATACAGTAGCACATCAAAGCTACGACACTTGGAACGGAAAAGTTTTCTTTGCTTTTTTTTTTTTTTCGTTCTTTCCATCACCTTCATGAGTTTTTCTATTTCTTTTCATCGTCTTGGTGGTTTTCTGCCCTCTCAATCTTATCTCCCAACCTGCCAGATGCCATCTGAATCAACAGGGTTAAAATTAGAGTCCCCTACTCAGCAACAGGTAGGCTATCTGTATCATTGAGCTGAGGAATACGAGTGCCAGAGCTCGGCAGTTTCTACATGAAATCGGCGATAATTGGATGGGATGTGGCAAAAACAGGTTGCTTTTCAAGACAACTGACTAAAAGAAAGAGAAAAGGAAGAGGTTACATGTAAGATCACATCCTGATTGGGTGCACTGCCGCACAGTAGATGGACGCTTGTTCGTTTGCTTCTTTATTTGTGTTGGGGTTTAACGACACATCAGTACGATCAAGGCTACATTGTACCAAATACGGTAAGATACGTTTACACGTCAAGGAGAACAGAGGAAAGAGAACGGGACAGAAGACAGAAGCAAGAAGTTAGAGAGGAAAGAAATGTCACTCCTGGAACGTCGATAGTGGCACTCCATGAGAGACATCCCACCGATGGCAGGCTTACACCGCCTGCAGGTGGGAGCAGAGAGCCTACTTATATACCCCGGGTCCCGCAGGGAGGGGGGGGGGAGACTGTTGCTGTTGTTTTTAGCTCCATTTGTTGCCATGTTGCTAATGCTGTTGTTGTGTCGCTGTCGTGATCTTGATGTTGTTTGGAATGACAGCGCTGCTGCACAAACTGTCAAGAAAGGTATTTGAAGAACATTGATGCCTTTGTCCTTATTCTGCACTCGGTCAACATATTAATTCGTGCCATTTCTTGAATTCCGACGGGTATTTCCATTCAATTCTCTGAGACGGCCGAAATTTCTTATAATATCTATACTACAAATCTGCAACAAAACCCAAAATAGGCTTATGGACTCGAAAACTGCTGAATGAATCCATATGAAATTTGGCACACAGCACTGTTGCATATAGATCTGTGTTTCTATGTACATAAACCCCTAAAACGCTTGCTATCTTTGATGTTATTCTAAAGATACGATGATAATTTAATAATGAACTCGCGCGGGTACTTGATCTGAATTATACGTTCGATAGTCTAGCGCATTCAAAACACATCTCCTCTGAGTTTAATCAACCAAAATCCCAACATCCAGGTGCGCACGCTTGCCAAACACTTTAGGTCCAAATAATCAGGCCGGGATTTCAATATTTTGCTTAGTCGAATGCGAGTCGACAAGCGAGTAGTCAAGACAGAAGGTAATGAAGATCTAGTCTTCTTCCAGCAGAATTAAAAGCTCTTCGTTCGTTAAAAAAAAAAAAGGAGAAAAACGAGACAGGCAAATTTCAAGTGAGGCAAAATATGAAAGAAAATGTGAATGGAGAATCCGACAGATCGCCACCCCTTGATGGAGAACATCAGAGAGCAGAGCAGGTGTTTCCGCTTCTGTCTGCAGACACCTGCTCTCAATATTTACCGGAGGGAAATTAGACAGAGAATAGTAGAAGTAATTAGAGGCAGCCTTCACTCCTCCAGCTCTAGCAAAGCCTGCCCTTGATCGAACGATCTGGCGTTCTTTGGCCAGCTTATCAGAGGGAGAATTCTAGAGCTACAGGAATGTTAGAGGCAAAGATGAAAGGCAAATGAAAAGCCAGGACCGCTGGAATATTTCAAAGAAACTTAACAAAAAGAATAATTCAGAACTTACATCTAGATAGGTTTAAGTCTTTTTAAGGGGGAAAGGATTATTTAAAACAGATATATTAACTGGTTTGATAAAAATTCAGTAATGTATAACCGAATCTTTTTTTTTTTTTTTCCGTATAATATATGGCTTTATCGTTTTGTTTTGTTTTGTTTTGTTTTTTATTTTGTTTTTGTTCTGTTTTCACCTATGCACAGAGCAGATGTATATACATTCTATCCCTCTCTTTTCTCAGTCTCAGGCATATAACTTTTATCTTTTACCTTTTTCTCTCTTATCAGTTCAAAGTCCATGACTGATGTGGAACCAGTGAGAAACCAGACTACCAGCTGTGCGAGCTGCATCACAAAATCTATCAAAGTGACCAGCAACTCCTCAGTCTGAGCGACAGGCCAGCACTAGCCAGTACAGTGGACAATGCAATGGACCTATCTTAAGTAACTTTTTGGTGCCAAGGGATCATGGAAGTATTTCTCCGAACTTCATGCCCAGTTCACAAAATGCCTCGCATGACCCTGAAGTCTAATATATCATATATGTGATTGCTACCAGCTACTGGTTTTTGACTATCTTGACGCTAAGAGAAGAATACTTGGATAGACCGCAGCCGGACACATCAGTTCACCAGGTTCTCGCAAACCGAAAGGTACAGTTACCCGAGATCAAGGGTCCAGTGAATGCATGATATGGTGGATTCCTGGACATCACCAAAATGTTCCATTGGTCACTACAGGAGTAGCATAGTGGACAAACAGACACTTGTAACAGTGTTGTTTTTGCCGTCAGAATGGAGACAAGGAAACAGAAATCTTCTGTCGCTGTAAAAATGGTGCGCCTTGAATATTAGATCTGCTCAGAATATAACCACTCGCATCTTTTCAGGACGTATTTGGAGTTTTCCTCATTCAGAACAAGATGCATTGGACCTACACGTCAGTTACAACTGAAATACCGGAGTAGATGTAAAAGTCAGTTTGTTTCCTCTACTGGTGTCAAGGTGCCAGTTGATCAACAAAGACTCGCCCATCATATCTGCCCTAGAGTTTCCTTTTGGTAAAAAGCGTACAAAGCGTTAATGTGATACTCATGTCATGATACCTAAAGACATAAACTGCCATCTGAGACATGACTATCTATATCATCATAGAAACCCTGATATTCAGACTTATTTTCTGAGATTTCAACAGCAAGCGTATTCGTTTCAGTTATGCTCCGTTCTTTTTGTGTATTTGTTTGTTTGTTTGTTTGTTTGTTTTATTTTTGCTATCTCAGGAATATGCGAAGACAATACACAACATATCGAAACATTTTGCTTTTCCATAAATTACAAATTGCTGAGAAAAAAATCTCGAGTTGCAGTATCTATTCCAACCCTTAGGTAACAGCTAACAATGACGGCGGCATGTAGATCAGTTCGGCCTCCTTCTATTACATGTACTTTGCTATTTGCAGTTTTGCCTGTAGAGACAACTTACGTTTCATGGGATTTGCCACTTCTCTTATTTCTCACCGCAAATCAGCTCAGTGATACAGATCAGTGAAGTCTATGTTTGAACCAAAATCCCCTCAGACGGTAACGACACAAAGCAGGATTATTTTTTTTTTTTTTTTCCAAATTCTCCTGGAGACTCTATGCAATGTTGGAACCAACTGTAAATAAATCCCCCCGTGGGGGCCCGCGGTTATAAGTAGGTTCTCTGCTCCCACCTGCAGGCGGTGTAAGCCAGCCATCGGTGAGGTGTCTCTCATGAAGTGCTATTCTCGACATTCTTCGGGAGACATCTCTTCTCTCTCTCTCTCTCTCTCTCTCCTTGCTCCTTTCTTCTGTCCCGCTTTCTTTCCTCTCTTTCTCTTGATCTGTAAACATATCTTACCATGTTTGACACAATATGGCCATAACTGTGCTGATGTGCCCTTAAGCCCCAACACAAGCAAAATAAACAATGTAAATAAATCTGTCATAACTGCCTGGAAAGAAAATATCCAGAATAGCTAAGCTTTGCCCTACGTACACCGTGTTCACCCATCTAGATTTGAGGGCATAGCGCCAATAGCTTGATGACACGTTGTAATGGACTCCCTCTGGGTAGACATCTTTCTTCTATCTCTAATGATATTTTGTTTGTAAGTCTTTCAACCTCCTTGGGGGGGGGGGGGGGGTTAGTTATCTCGGCGTATCTCGCCCTCTTTAGTATTGTTACTGGAATAATAAGCTGCCCAAGAATGAACCATAAGTGAAGTTATCGTTTACAGCCCAGCGTCAGCGTCCTCCATCATGTAACACAAATAAGACTACATTATCTGACAACTTACAGTGTTAAACCAACCAAGAGTTTACCATCATCACGCGATCAATGAGCGATTCAGAACCAATCCAATAACACCACCAAACCATTCGGGCACTGTCCTTGTCCTATCAGAACAGATGCACAGACAGACGGCTGTGTGTGTGTGTTTTGTTTTCCCTGATAACTTCCACCAGGAGACTGAAGACGTAGATAAAACGTTCAGTGATGTGTATCCAGCCTGTTTCAAGTTGTGAAACGTTGCATTTAGTACAAAGTGGCTTAGACTGTCATTTAAGTGTAGTGGTTTGTCTTCTTTCTTTGTACCTCTGCATTCAAGACAATGTTCCATTCACTGCGAGGACAGAGAAAGATGGCGAATCATTTCAAGTCGACGTCGAGAGAGATGACACAGGATGATGATAATATGCAAATCAAAAACTATTATCGAAATATTTGACACTTCTAAGGTTTAACCTCGTCAATGTCAGTTTCATCTGATAGTATTCGTGACTGAAATAATAACGTGGACAACAGAATCATTAGCATCAACTTTTGATCTAATTCAATCGAAAGAATGCCGGTTTCTTTGCTTTTTCAATGGTGGTATATTTTTGCATACGCTTTCACCTACCGACCATTCACACTGCCACTTTGACCAACTGACCACTCGGACTTTGTGATGTGGGCTCTAGAATATGAGACTGGCGGGCCTGATGAGTTACATCGTGAGTGCACAAACTTTTTGAGAAGAGGCCAGATTTTGTAAGGTAAAAATATGTATGTGTGTGTGTGGGGGGGGGGGGGGGAGACACTCAGCTTGACAATCTTTTTAAACCATAACTATTAAAATAATCAATGAAAAGTAGCTATGAAATTTGTATTACAAATGATATCCAAGAATAACCTGTCTGCACTAATGTGAAGGATGACACTGAGATCTTGACTACAGTAAACAGTCCTGCTGAAAAAAATGCATTACTGAAATTCATTAAATGCGACGAGACTAGGGGGCGGATGAAACCTTCACACGGGACGCATTCGGCTCGCGGGCCGGACACTGAAATATACCTGTGTTAGATGGGAAAATCAGTGATGGGCAGAAAGAGTACAGAAATGGGATTCGAGATAAGTAAGTGCTGAGTGATTAGGTCTAAGTGTGGGAATGATGTCAACTCTCACTCTGGATGAACGATTTCAATGCTTTGTCCGGAACCATTCCTGGCTACATTTGTGCACAATGAGCCTATAGACCGGAACCATCCCGGGCCCATGACGACAACTTATTTCAGGGATATAATCAGGATACCGCAGGTTGTATATTATCTGAGTGACTCTCCCTGCCTTCTTCACCCTCCTTTGTTTCGTTACGATGCGTCGGTTGTGCGTGAGAGGTTGTTTCAAGTTGGAACTGTGAAATTTGTGAGTACTTTCTGAGTAGCGCTTAGGTCAAAATGGCGAGTAAAAAGAAAATATCACCAGAAGTTGTAGATGAGATTCTGAAAGATCGTGTTGTGCTGGCGAAAGTCTTTTTAGCGACTCTGATGATGACCAAGGTAGCTCGGTTAGATCTAGTTCTAGATCAGGTTGTGCTTGTCTCAATCATTAAAGTAAGTTCTAGATCTAAATAATAACTAACTCACAACAATACAATTAAGGTTCTTTTTTTTTCATACACATAATTAGATTTATATATCAACATATGTAAAAATAAAATGTAGGGGGAAGGAAAATATTTAGCAAATAGTTAGGCAACATTAGCAAGACACTGTGAGTGTTAGGGAAGTTATAAAGAGTTTGTGCAAGCAATCTGAGTGTGGGTAAGGTACAAAAAATTCCCTGGCACAGGGCACTCCTAGCTCAAAGCTCTGAAGTGGTAAAGATCAAATATAAGCAGGAGGTGAGTAAGAAACCACAGCTGATGGAGATGGCGGAGATGTGATCGGGAACATGAGCAAATAAAAGAACAAGAAAGGACGAAAAGGCAAAACAGCAGACAGGTAGGCAGACAGCAATACCGACAAACAGACGGACAGAAAAAGAAAGAAACGAGATTGATAGAAAGAAAGAAAGATGGAAAGAAACATAGAAAATGAGAGTACAAAAGAAAGAAAGAAAGAAAGATGGAAAGAAAGCAAGAAGGGGAAGAAGGAAAGAAAGAAGAAATAAGGAAGACAGATGGAAAGAAACAAAGAACGAGGGAAAGATAGAAGAAATAAGGAAAGAAAGATGGAAAGAAACAAAGAAAGATGGAAAGAAAGATGGATGGAAAAAAGCAAGGACGGAAATAAGGAAAGGAAGAAAGAAAGATGGAAAGAAAGCAAGAAGGGAAAGAAAAAAGTAGCGAGAAAGAAAGAAAGAAAGAAAGAAAGAAAGAAAGAAAGAAAGAAAAAAGAAAAAAGAAAGAAAGAAAGAAAGAAAGAAAGAAAGAAAGAAAGAAAGAAAGAAAGAAAGAAAAGGGGAAAACCGGCAGTTGATATGAAATCTGAAATTTAAATCACAGAAGAATTGATGGGCAACAGGAAAACATACACCTAAACAATATACACACACAACAACAACAACAACAACAACAAGAGACAATATCTCTGATAAGACAGTGCCACAAAAAAGCACAAGCAATTTCTAAGAAAACACAGGCACAAAGGAAAAAGTAATAAAATGCCGATGTTCGCGATCTGACGCTTCAATTCTGTCACGACATTTGGCCAAGTTTCCTCCAGAATGAAAGGCCAAATCTGTTCTGTCTTTCTTTTGCATACATATCTAAATGACAACAAACAACCCCACCCCCCTTCTCTCTCTGTCTCTCTCACTCTCTGTCTCTTTCTTCTTCCCAACCTCTCTTTCTCTCTCCTTTTCTCTTTCTTTCTCTGTCACTCTTGGTCTTTGCCCTCTTCTTTTTGATATTTTCTCCATTTTCAATTTATTCTTTTTTAACTTTTGTTTTCCGACTTGAAACGAGCCACAAAGTGCACAGGAAGAAGAACGTGAGTAGATTTGCTCACACTGTCAAGTTGAGAATGAACTGAAGGTCAAACTCAAATCTTTAGCATACAGTCTTTCTGTCCTTTATAAATTCTCTACCTCTGTCCTTGAAATTTTGAACACTGATGGACACCTATCCTCTACTGCTTTAGTTATGTTATGGTTTATACAAGCTTTTCAACCTCCTGTCGTGGTGGTTATCTCAGCTGTCCACAACCGTGGTCAATAAATAACATACCACATTGTGTTATGTGATCACAAAACATGAATGATTACTGCTTTAGTGCTGCACAACTAAGGAGTTTATACTGTTATAGTGGGGGGCGGGGGGACTCATGACGTCACCTTAACAAAACATCATGTGTCTAGTGTGCCAATGCTGGGCACCATGGCCATGGGGTTAGACTTAGTATTGCTAAGTTTCGTTCAGTTCTGAAATAATTTACACGTGGTAACATAACAACAACAGCGTTAAGTGTTAATGTTAACTAGGTTTCTTGCCTCCATGGGCATGGCTCCACATTCGGCACGCGTGATGTCATCAGTCCGCTCTCCAGTTTAATAGTATAAGCTTCTTGGGCACAAAACAAGCCCCGGGAGAAAAGCCTGGGGGGGAGGGGGGGGAGAAATGGCGTTGTTTTTTGAGAAATAAATCCCTCATTAGAACTTGAACAAGCCTGCCAAGGTGTTACAAATTTCTATTCTTCTATCCATGGTCTCCTTTCCTCCTCTCTTAATTTTCCTTTCTCTCCTTTCCCCCTCCCCTCTTTGCCTACCCTTGCAAGGGCCAGAGGTATATGAGTAGGTTCTTTGCTCCCACCTGCAGGCGATGAAAGCCTGCCATTGATGGGATGTCTCCCATAGAATGCCATCCTCGACGTTCTAGAGGAGGCATCTCTTCTCCTGTTTTCTATTCCACTCTCTTTCCTTCTTAACGTGTAAAAGTATCTTACCGTGTTTGACACAATATAGCCGTGGTCGTGCTGATGTGTCGTTAAACCCAATACAAACAAACAAATAACCAAATTCCCTCTCTTTTTCCCTGTCAGCTTTTCTTCCACACTAAATCCCTCTAAAACTGAGGATACACTTAGGCTGCAATCACACTGCACACGTCTCGGTTTGTCTCAGTCACGAGCCCGTCTAGTTACCCCGTGACGTCACGCCCAGCTCCACAACAAAAATTAACACTATACAGGTTCAAACACAGAATAACCTGAACGTTCCCACCCACTTCAGTCCCCTTTCATGCTCTTTATGTATAATGTTTATTGTTACAGTCTTACAATTGCTGAAGGAAATCATTGTAACATTGATATCTTTTACCAGCAAACCTCTATGTCAAAGCTCAACAAAACTGGGAAGAGTTTACGCACACACTGTAGGTTCAACTGAAATATTTCGAAATAAATGATCGTTTGTTGCATCTAAGAGTTAATTGTAAGCGTTACAGAATTTCTCTGCTGCCATTAGCTGCAGGCTAATCAAGCTGAGCCAATGTTACGTGAGCCGGCCTTGTTCTCATGCTGTGAGTGAGTGATATTTCCATAGTAAAACAGACTGTGTCTTACCAACTGGCAATGGAAGTTCCTATTAAGAGCAAATAAAGTTTATCTACTTTGTCTCATCTTTTTAATGCCTTTGACTTTGGAGACAGCAATGACGTCACCAGAAAATGACAGAGACGAAGAACAGAGAGAATCGAGACTTGCGCACTCTTTTTGCGCACATATGCTTCCATTCCATTTTTCTCACCGCTTCTGTAAACTCCCCACTGTTAACCCCCCCCCCCCCCCCCGTAACCTCCCCACTTCTTAAAAACAAAACAAAACAAAACCAAAGAGATAAGAAGAACAACCTATCCCAGCGTTCAGGAATAATTACTCCCTGCACCGTCCGCTCTTCTTTTCTTTCCTCCTCATTTTTCAAGTTTTTGTCTCAAGTTTTATTTTTTCTATGCCTGTGACACCTCCGTGGATAAGGGGTGTGAAATATCCTTCAAGCATGAAGCCGTTCTCAACAAGCCCAGTTAGCGGTTCCAAACCTAGGAATTGGCCAAGACCGTCAGCGTCTTAGTTCGGACGTGAATACGAGGATTTTGAACTGTTCTTCTGATTCCTTCATATTTCCAAATAGATCTGGGTTTCTATCTTCAACAGAGAAGAAGACATGTCTTTAACATGTACTTCTTAAGCTCAACTGTTCCAATTTCATGACAGATCCCAACGTTGTAAATTTCAAGGTTTTCTATGGGGGGGGGGGGGGGGGGGGGGGGGGGGGGGGAGGGGGGGGGGGGGGGGGG
>JBCAUA010082803.1:0-10715 GCA_038406235.1 Peronia verruculata | reverse complement strand
TCATTGCAATGCATAAATTTCATAAGATAAGGCTTTGAGGAAACAAATAAATGTTTAAAAATTCTTAGCTCCTTCAGGACAGATGTTCACTTTGTAATCATTCATAGCAAAAAGATTCATACCTGATAGATCGTAGGTCATTTCTTGTCTCAATTCCAATCAAAAGGTCAACATAGTCCAATTTAATAGCAATAGCATCAGGTCCAATTTTGAGATGATAAAGAGTTATCTTAAGAGTTGACTTCACAGAGCCGGGTTTCAAATAAATCCAAAGTGTAATACTAAAGGCTGCGGGATTGTCATCAAGCAGTGCACTGCGGGGCCGAGCAATGTCAGGGTGAAGCAAGATCTCAACAACTGTAAGAAGTTTATGCATCTGTCACCATCAATATTTTGTAAGAGTTTCAAAGAATTTGATTCCATAGCATACTGTGCATTGCAGTTCTGAGCATCACTAACTGTAATGTGAACAACACATAAAGTGAAGAAGAAAGCATTAGACAGCAGATCAATCTGAAGTAGAACAAAAGTAAACGGCCACTTATTATTGATGTTGTAATAGCATAAATTTGCTCATATCATTAGATAGAATTTGGTTTGTATGCAACATTGATATAATAAGTCATTCATTATACAAAAAGCTGAAGGTTGATTTGTTAAAGACCATTTGATGAATTTTAATCTAAATAAATCTTGATAACATTCTGTGCCTATTTAGGGTCAAAATATGAAATCTTTGAATAATCCCATATCAGATGATGTAACATTTAAATGAGATAAGAAGAAGAGCACTGATCCCTGTACATGGCAATGTATTTGAGAAGTATAAGTTGTATGAGGTAGGCTACAAGAGTTTTATTTTATGACACTGCAGATATAAAATAGTTTTGGAAACAATGATTGTGAGAAAGTGAGCACTTGGAGATTTACATTTGCAGGCATCCTTTGATCTGGCTCCAGTTGTCCATGTATTGGTGCCATAGGGGCAGGAATTGCAGGATCTTTGAGCATATGCAGGTTGGTAATAACCAAATGGACAGAGATCACATGGCTGACGTCCAGTGGTGGAACTCTGACCACGGTTGCAGATACCTGTAGAACAAATACAATAATACAATAAAAATAGCAACTTGTTCTACAGGCATGTGCGGTAACAAATTGAAGAGTGTTCAACTGAATCTTATTGTGAGAGTTTATTTTCAAACTAATTTGGCAAACTTTTTAATTTTGTCTACAAAAGCTCAAGTTAAAGCATATATAAGTCATTTGGAACAGAAAATGGTTCAATCAGACCAGCAATAAATTTCCATGCACTTTTTGTACAGATGAGCATTTTTATCTCATACCATTTCCCTAATCAATCCTAATTCAGGAAGCCTTTCAAGGAGCATAATCAATCACTCTGATTGTCCTACATTATCAAAGTACAAAAATTCCATAGTTTTCCTAATGCAAGAAACAGTATTTCTTTCCATTCATTAAAAAGATTTCTTGGATCTGATTTTCCTTTCATTATGAACATCAGAAACAAGAACAGGGTTTAGGAAAGCCTTGTTGATTAAGGAAAAACATAGGGGCAAGTGTATCCTGCTCACAATTTTTAAAATTTGAAAGATCCATTAAATTTAGGGCTAACAAAATGATACTTAGGTCATGAATAGTGAAAGCAATAATCATTTTTGCATGTCACAAATTATAATAAAACTGTTCAAGATCACATTACACATTAGTGATCATCA
Organism: Peronia verruculata; assembly: GCA_038406235.1. NCBI lineage: Eukaryota > Metazoa > Mollusca > Gastropoda > Systellommatophora > Onchidiidae > Peronia > Peronia verruculata. Next base: position 8,976 of record JBCAUA010082803.1, on the reverse strand, counting down.
ACAATGATTGAATAGCAAAGTGGCTACAATAATTTGTTTTCGTGAAGTAAGGAAGACGCTAAAATTATCTGAAAAAGCCTTTTGTTTTAGATTTGAATCTTTGCTACGGTGAACACATCAATTGTCAGAACATAAAACATAATATACTGTATTAACCTACTGTGTAGTGTGATGTGTATTATTCTATCAATGGAATAAACTACTAAACTTCAAGTCAATGGGAACAAGATTATTACAATTATCTGTCAAGCACCAAGATCATTATGATAAAGAAGAATGAGATGTAAAGGTTATTAGGCTTTTCAAAATTACTAGCAAGCATTCTCTTGCTCTTTATTGAAATCACATGGCATGCACAATGAGCATTTATAATCAATTCTGTGTCAGGCATGAGCAGTTTGCAAAATTCCATGAAATTTAAATAAGCCATTAACGTCCTGTACAAAGCAGGGCAAGATAAGTAATGTCATGGCACTTTTTACATTGAAAATATGGTGTATCACTTTAAAATCTATATTTAAACTGTTTAGTGATAATAAGCCATATGATATTACCATGGCAATAAGGCATGACTAAGCCTATGGGAAACCACTGAATAGAGTCATTTCTTCTCTCGCATCTAATCTGTGAAGAGCCTAGAGGTGTGTTCCCATTGCTGCAATTTGCAGTGCATATGGATAAATAGCTGTATCCATGTGAGCAGTCATAGTGGGTAGGATCTGAGTTCGACAAACCTTCACGAGGATCTGGACACTGCAAGGCTGAGAGAAAATAGTTGCTTCATTGGTGAAAGAGAAAGTATTACTGGTCCATTAATATACACATGCCCAACATAGTAAAAATGTCACTAACACTTATCATGATCAGGAAAGAAAAATCTCACACTCTAAAAGCAAGAAAGAAAACAAACAAATGAGCAACAAAAAAGTCAGTTTCACCAGATAATTTTTAATTCTAAAGGTTAATGAGGGACTATAGTAATTTGTTGTCACTTATATTATACAGAAGCACAAAAACATTATGACAAGATCAAAATTTGATTGGACTGGTCTCATTCACATATACGATATTGTTTTTTGGTAAACTGTAACATTAATTCTAAATATTCCTGAATCAAACGTACTAAATTTGCCACAATAATTTCAGTAAACCAGCAGAAAACAACACTAGTTCAATTATAGATTACACAAATATGATGAGCGAAGGTCATTAATATGAGTTTCCAACTTGGTAGCTGTTTTAATATAAATGTGTGCATTTATGCTTTTGATCTTTTTTTTTTTTTTTAAACTTTGTCAAGACCACTTTTTGTAAAGAATACCATTAAATTTAAACAGTCTCTTTGAACATGGCATATTTATGGATTTAAAATTTATTGGGGCAAAACATAGCATAATATCTACCGTGGAAATAACTTGAGCAAAATTTTAACAAACCTTTCACTGTGACTTTAAATTGACAGGTGATACTATTCCTGTTGGAATCTATTGCAGTGATAACAACATTTGTGACACCAACGTTGAAAGTGATGCCTGGTGGAGGAATTCCCTTCACTGTCACTTTGCCTGAATTGTCTGAAGCCTTTGGTAGTTTATAATTCACAATTTCTCCATCTTGTAGAGTGACAATTTTAAAATCCGATGGACAATAATCTAAGAATGTGGGTTTTTCTACATCTGCCAAGAAAGGAAATTGTAATATAAATACAACTGGACTGTTTTTCACTCCCACCATTTTGATTGTAGTAATCAAGAATTATGAATTAATAATCTGAAGATTTTACGTGAACATTTATTAAATAATTTTAATCATAAACTATTAAACCAAAGTAATAATTTATATTATAATGTAATAGCTGATGACAATCTGTCAATCCCTGGATTTGATTACAAAACAGGTATTCTCTTGCTCTTTATTGAAATCACATGGCATAATCACAATGAGCATATATAATAAATTCAGAATGTTTCGGTCAAATATAAAGTTCAATAAAATGCCAGCTAAAGGTGTAGTTTTATTGAGACCAATGTTGATGTATCAAACTAGAAAACAGAATTCATATACCTATACAGATTCCTGGCTTTGTCCATTGATATCCAGCACTACAAGTCACGGAGAAGGGAGCAGCCAATGTAAAACCCCCCTCACAGGTCAGAGAGCAAGTAGAGTGAAGGTTCCGGCCATTCTGACACTCATAGTGGCCATAAGGAACATAAGGTGGGGAAGGACATTTTTCTGTATGTAGGACAATCCGTTTTAAAAGAAAAACAGCCATGTAAATATAAGCTTCAGCTTCATATGTCTAGTAAATGATATACTATTCAAGTAATTTGAACTACATGTAATTCTTTCTCCTAACTATATAATATACTAGTGAAGAATTCACAGCTTTTGTGGGAGTTTTTTTTTTTTAATGTATATTTTTCTTAATATACCTTAGACCTACGTCACCCTGCGACTCAAAGAGTATGTGCACTCAGAGGTGAGTATTTTGGATAATTAAACTGAAAGCTACCCAAAGGAAACGTGTTTGGTGTTTTGAATGCATATTCTATTGAACGAACAATTCAGATCAAACACTTTCATGAGTTTAGAATTCATTATTAATGCCTTTTTAGAAAAACCTCAAACATAATAAACGTTTTTGGGCTTTAAGCAAGCAGAAGCACAGAGCTTTCTGCCGCAATGTTATGTACCAAATGTCATTTATCAGATTCTGCAGTTTTTCGAGTCCATAAGCCTTTCATGGGTTTTGTTGCAGATTCATTGTATAAATTTAAGATAAATATTCACTGACTTTTATAATATATTTTCTGTTTTTCATACTGGTTACTTACAGAGCTTTTTATCCCAGTGGTTTACACTGATAAATGGAGGGTAAGGGGTCACATAGCCTTGCTAGAAGTGGCTTGGGATAAAATTAAACTCATCAATTACATTTTTTATGCTCTTTTTGTGAATTAAAAATGGACAGATGATGTGATTCAGCTTACTAGCAAGATTCTTGAATAATTTTTTTGTCAGATGTTTCTCTCCCTCGACATCACAGAAAATTAAATGTACATCAAGTTGCTGATAGTTAGGGGTCACCTAGGTCCAGGCTTTTGGACAAAGGGTCGCGAGTGCAAAACATTGGGAACCACTGCTCTAACAGATTTACATTCTGGTATTACCTTGACAGACTAGATAAAGACAACACAGGCGTTCTCAGCTTCCTGAGAAGCATACAAGATGACTGCCTATTAGGCCCTCAAATCTTATCAGTCTAGCAGTAACACTCACTCTCTGTAGTTGGGTAACCATTTTAACCTGCTTCGAGTCCAGAAATGTGTATAAATTGTCATTCCAAAGGACAAAATGTGGGGACCTATCAGGATTCGAACATGGAACTTTCAAACCTGAATCCAAATATGCATTCTACGCATGCAGTCCATAATAAAGTGGAAGGTTTTCAGGCAAGGAGGAGAAAGGGGGCAGGGCAGGAAATAATTCCATGGAAGTCAAACGTTGATATCAACCATTTCTTTAATAGTGCAGATTTTCTTCAGTTTGCTTGGGGTTTGTGTTGTTGTTATTGTTGTTTTCAGTGAGTATTTGGTTAGCCTCTACCTTCAATTACGTAGTTCATATTTATGAAAAACATGGCACTCACCAATACAAACTTTGGATGGACCACTCCATGTCTGATTGGCCAGGCATGTTTTAGTATCATCGTATTCTGGTTCATAAGGTGCATTGCATTTGACTGTGCACACAGACCTATACTCGTTGCCTCGGGTACACTCAGTTTGGGCATTTGAAACAGCCAGCGCCGGACAACTAGTTACTGAAATTGGAGAAATTAAAAGGATCAGAAGAGTTCCAGTCATGTAAAATCTGTCTTCAATAAGGGTATTCTCATTCCATTGCAAGTGATGGTGTAAGCATGCATCCCTCAGCTATTTTACTATCTTTCTGCATCTATACATTATTATTTGTTTCTGCATTTCACTGATGTGCATGACGTATAGATTTATGGCAAGTATAAAATTATTACTTTGACTTCAGAAATTTCAGACAATGTTGCAAATTCGGAGATTTGACCTTTGATTTTGTGTTCAGCTGCAGTCCAAAAGTCCTGTCAGCAATATGTAGCTTATGTCCTGCTTTAGGTAACAAAATGCTGAAAACTCACTGGTATGTACACAAAGGAGAAAGAGATGAAACTCAAAAAGCTTGTGGCACAGAAGTGTTCGCATGTTTTTTTGTACCTTCACATTTGCCTATTGCTGACCATTGTCCATTGGCCAGGCATGTGATAATGTCATCCTGTCCTGCAGTTCTGTAGCCTGGGTCACAAGACAGTATACACTGGGAGAGATATGTGTGTTGTTCTGACTGGCAGACTAATGTGCCATGTTCTGGTGAAACTGGTGCTGCACAGCTAATACCTGTAAATAAAATAACATTGACCTGCAAAGTCATCCAGCTACTGGTATAGCAGGCCAGATTAACCCTACACAGATTAAAATTATCCAGCCAATGCCATTTTAACCTCAGGTACAGTCTGGACTGGGGTATACTATGGCCTGTTATATCAGTAACATTAATTTATTAAATAAAATCTGAGACCCTCATTGAGGGGAATATATTTTCATGCATCATATACCCAAAATATAGACACCAATGCTAGCAGTTTCTTTCCTTTATGAAGCGTCCATCCAATTTTTCAATGCAGTAGCAGCCTACTGCATATTCACCTTCTTTGTTGCTCTTGCAAATTGAACTGCAGTATCGATGGTTATGTCCTGAGAATTGATTGAATGACCTTTGTCTTAATCAGACTGAGTCCAAACGACATTATTAAATTAGCTGGCTCAAGAAAAAACTTTAAAAGGTTCTAAATCTAAGGCATATCTGTTGCAGAACAAAATTATCTGATTCTCTCACAACAAGCTATTTTGTCTGCATCCAAGAGAATGGCTCGAAAAAGGAGTTGTATATCTATATGAAAGTATTTCATTATTTGAAAAAGTAATGTAGATGTACACACAGGAGCTGGAGCTGTGGTCCAGATGAATGATTAATTTACCCTTGCACTCCACTTTCCCACCATCCCAGGTGCCATTGTCAAGACAGGTGAGAGTGGACTGACCAACCAACTGATAGCCTTCCTGACAGGAGCAGGAACATTTACTGCCAGCTATGTTAGGATACTCCAAGGGTTGGCAGATGGTGGTTCCATGGAGCAGATAGGTTTGCTGAAAGGGGCATCTGCGAGCTGACAAAACAATAACAACAAATAATCATATGTAATTTTTTATATTGTCTAGTAAGTATTTCCACCCAAGGGTAAAGATACAGGGTGCATTACTGCACAAGTTTTAACCATAATGACACATTGTTCAAGGGTGCTGCCCTTTGAAAAAAAGTCCTTCCAGAAGGCTACTACTACTACTGCTATTTATGACTTTGATGCCTATTGTTTCTGAAACAAAAATGTCTTAGGGGAAATGAAATAAAAACATACATTTTGAGAAAATCACTGTTGAATATTTAAAAGTCCCCTGATGATGCTGTTTAGGGGCATAAACAGGCGTTTTGGCTACTACAGTTATTTTTCTGATACCATAAGTGGTGAAAATATCTTTTTTTTTTTAAAAATGCAAAAACTGGATTTAGGTATTAATTTTGACTTTAAATCCTCATGTTCAGGACCCGCATTCCTCCTTAAGCCATCTTAGTAGCATATTGTTCCCCATGGATATTTCTTAATTATTTACTTTCCAGTAAAGAGGAGTTTTGAATTTACACTACCGAACTTTACTTCTGATTTCTCAACATGGCTCAACCCACTTTGAAGGTTGGCCTATAATCACAAGATACCTTCATTACCACCTGACTTCTTTGAAGCTTAGAAAAAAATGACGGGACAAAGAAGATATTTTACCGTGTTGATGGGGCATAGTGGGGCAGCATTTCCCATTTTTTGCAAACCAGAAGACTATTGGATGTAGCGATTTATCGGAGCGATATTTATTACAGCAAATTGTCCAGGTGGATTTTGAAGCACTGCATTGCCAATGTGTTATCTGGAAAGATGAAATGTGTCAGACTGATGCTTGAGACACGGAGACATCAACACGATGTCCGATGTAGTGAAAACAGACTAGATCTGTGTTATTTATAAAGTACAATTCAAATACAATTCTGACATAAACAGTGTACTGTTTATCTGCTACCCGAAACGTGTGTCTACGATCTGAAATAAATGTAAATAAGTGTATCAATGATATTGGCAGTTATGATATCTATTGTCGATGTCTTACCTGATACTTTGAAAGTTCTGGTACAAAAAGCAGCTTGCCCCTGTGTATCTGTTGCCATAAATGCCACTGTGTGAATGCCCTCTGCGTGCCGTGTGCCCGGTCTCTGTCCCAGTGTCTGGGTGACTCTGTACAAGATATATGATTAAAGTAGCAAATATATTGCCTCCAATACGATGAGGCGTGAACAATTTGGATGGCTAAGCGATAAGGACGAGCAGGAATGTGAAAGGCGACACAGTCTAGAAAATGAAATGTGCAAAGAAAACAGAAAAGTGAGACGCAATCTGATAGGCAGGTAAACAGACAGACCGACAGATGGACAGACGGATAGATACATATACATGTATGTATATCATAACTTGTCATTTTATGTAAATATGTTAATTCTCCAGGTGACTTCAGTAGATTAGACCAAAGGGCTAACTTGGGAGCCGCCATGATCGTATGTTTAGGCGTCTGCTACCCAGAGAAAAACTCACGACGTGGAATTTCGAATCTTCAGATCGTGGAATGGGAAGGATTCAAAGATTATAGCTTTTTTTTTTTTTTTTAGGAACTCAAGGATTCCCTGGCTTCTTGGGTAGGGAAGCCCGACACCTAGCCTTCTCGGATAAGGGCGAATATATTTCGGAGGTAATATACAGAGTTTATATTTCGTGAAAGTAAAGAAATTAATGGAATCAATATCAGTGGCAAAGACATCAGTAATCTGAGGTACACAGATGATCAACAAGTTGACCAAGAGTAAAGACGACCTACAGAATCTAGTGAGCACAATAAATAGAAACAGTGAAATAAATGAACTAGATATGAATATCAAGATAACAAAAGTAATGATCATGTCAAAAAACAAAAAAATTAACGAAGAGATAGAGATAGATGGTAACGAACTGAAAGAGGTGGCAAAATTTATCTACTTAGACCAGCAAACTACAGAAGATGGAAAACGTTGTAAAGAAATAAGATTGAGTCTGGGAATAGCAAAATCGTGTTTCACACCCATGAAGGCAGTGTTATTTAACATCTAAACACATCTCCTTCGAGTTGAAACTGAGACTTGTGAAGTGTTATATATAGGCTATATTCGGTCTTGCTGTATGAGTCAGAGACATGGACTCTAAACAAAAATCTGGAGAATAAAATACAGACCTTTGAGATGTGGACATTGAAACGTATGTGCAGGATTAGTGGGACAGAGAGAAAGACCAATAAGGATGTTTGTACTATGCTAAATAAATGTCCAACCTGCACGACTGACAACAATTGAAAAACAAGGAAATTGCAATATTTTGGTCCCATCAAACGATACAACACCATCTGTCAGGATATACTGGAAGGGAAGATCGAGGGATGACGATAAACAGGAAGACAGCGGAGAATGTCATAGTCAGGGATGACATCAAGGACCGGTCGAATCTATCTTAGGAGGAATGCATCAGAAGTAGTAGAGGATGATACATGTGTGTGTGTGTGTGTGCATGTGTTCGTGTATGTGCGTTACGCACTTTAAATAACCCTTGGCAGCGAAAATTTGGATGAATACATCAGACTCTGCTGTCCAGGCAAAAATTTCCAAAAATTCCAAAATTCTAGATCTACCATTAAAAACTTTTCTCATCATAGACCTACCGGGCATTGCATTTGAAATCGAGATAATCCTACTTTCTAAGGACTGAAATGATGTATGATAACAATATTGAAGAGCCAGGCTTTTGATACATTAATAGGGAAGCTCTTTGGGCTGTGCTTGAGAGTATCGGATGTCCACCAAAATGATTAGGCTCTTCCATGATGGTATGACAGGACAAGTCCTCTCCAACGGCATTATGTCTAAGACTTTTGAGATCAGCAATGGAGTAAAGCAGGGCTGTGTACTAACACCAGTCCTCTTCAACATCTTCTTCAGCCGTATGCTGTCTCACGCAGTGAAAGACCTAGAGCAAGGAGTCTACATTCGCTATCGTCTGGATGGCTCCCTTTTTGACATGCATCGACTCAATGCTAAGAGCAAGAGTCTTTTAGACCTCATCCAAGAAGTTATCTTGGCCATCTTGTACTCGTGCTGCTCCTCCATCCAGCATCTTAATTTAAAGATATTTTCGTAAAAGAATAATAATAATAATAATGGTTCCCTATGGTGGAGAATAAAAGCTACTCTGCAGAGCAAGATTCAGAAAAAAAAAAAAAAAAGAGAGAAGAAAATCCATTTATTACTGAGTAGGTCCATGGATAACTGGCATAATTATTAAAACTTCGTTCAGCTATCCAGTTTAAGTGTTAAACTTCTGTTATAAATTTAAATAGTTAATTATCGCAGCATGTTCTCTTACTCGATTACTCCATCTTCTTGGTCAAAAGCAGTGGCTTCTTCCCAGGAAACATCCACGGTGACCTCACCGCTGGGAGTATAGATAGGGGAGACTATGGTTGGGCAGGTAATATTCGGAGGTTGGTTAAGATCTGAAATACGGATAAAACAAAGGTTATCAATCTATATAAACATCATTCGTGTCAAGAGAAATGTCGAATTATTACCCAGCCTCCTCTGCCGTCTTTTAGGGGGAGGGGATATATAAAATATGTGTGAGTGATGTATATGTATGTATGTATGTTTGTATGTATGTATGTATGTATGTATGTATGTATGTATGTATGTATGTATGTATGT
>JBCAUA010082792.1:0-10715 GCA_038406235.1 Peronia verruculata | reverse complement strand
CACTGTTTCTGCTGATTATTTTTAGAAAACAACTTTATTTTCTGTTTTTATTGATATACCGCCCAGGTATATCATAATAGTAATCTCATCCCTTGTAGTTTGCAGGGTCACGACCTTTTACCTTCCATAACTCAAAAAGTTACCTGTGTAACTGAACGAAACTTTTAACGAAATGAAATAAGGTGCTTAGTGCTTAGCGAGGGTTGTGTCGTTTGGTTGTAGAGGAGGCAGGGTGGCGACGCGACACTCGTGTCGTCCACTTGAGATAGATAATAGCTCCAGACACGCTCCACATCTGAGCCAAGATGCTTTTTTTTTTTTTTTACATAGAATTTAAAAAAATTAAAATACAAACTGTAGAACTCTCTAGCACTGGTGGTAATTTTTAGGTCGCCAGCTGGGTGAGTGGTGCCGTAAACTGAGTTCGCCAGACACCATTTTTGGGGCCATTGGCGGGTTAACGAACGTTAAATCTCAGGCCTGTGCAAGTTATAGATCCGTTTCTAATGTGAGGGTCAAATTCTGCGTAAAGGCCGATTTTACTCCCCACAGCAGCAGGGGTCTGTTGGTATTGCCAATTTTCAAACTTCTGCAAAAATAACCCATCTGATCTAGATCTAAGATTTTAGATATAAAAACAAGAAAGAACAATCTGACTACACACAAAAAAGCTCCTGTGGGACCCAGGTATGTAAGTAGGTTCTTTGTTCCCACCTGTGGGCAGTGAAAACCTGCCATCAGTGGGATGTCTCCCATGTAACCCCAAAGCAAAAATGGTGATTGTTAAGATTTCCGCGTTAAATTCCGATACTAGTTTTGTAGAGAAAGCTGGCTTCCCGCCCGGAAGCTTTCTGGCGCTTTTTCGTTTGTCACCCCAGGCCTGTCTGTCACCCACTCGTCAGACCTACACATTAGCATTAGGGTGGACTTGCGCGGGTCGAGGGTCTCATACATGTCAGCGTTAGGGAGGACCGTCACCCACTCGTCGGACCTAGGCCTACATGTTAGCGTTAGGGTGGACTTGCACTGGTCGAGGGTCCCAGCAGGTTAAGCCAGCGGGGTTGTTCTATTATTCGGTATATAGATCTACGGATCCTGTGGTAACAAACGAAAAAGCACCAAAAATGGTTATTTTCCAATCGAAAAAGTGAAGCTGAAAATATCATTTCTGATCCTGTTGCAACATGGACATTTGCACTGTAAAATGTAAAAAAATGCATTATATGAAAGGCTTGTATCGCCTTCACTATATTCAAATAAGCAATCCACTTCCCTGTGTCATAAATTAAATATGTTGACCACAGGTATTAGATCTAGATCTAGATCTATATAATGTTACATAATACAGGAACAGAAATTAAAAAATGCATGCACCCACATTTCTGAATGAAACAGTCATGTTATATATCATTTTAATCGTGTTTTGGGGACAATTTCAAAAATGCTGACAAATTTTACATAACATCATTCTACAAAGTGTTTTATCTTTAGAAATGTAAAAAAAGAAAATAAATAAATATAAGGGGAGGTGAAGATGCATGTGTGAAATTAAAGTACACCTTTTGCAATATAAGCCTTATCATATACATATATGTATTTGGTTTAAATGTCACACAGGGTTCACACTCTCAAGGTGTCACAAAATTCAAGGACCTAGTGACTACTTATAAGGACCTTTTCACGCTGACTATGGCCAGCTATGAAAATAAAATATATATATATAAAAAAATACATTTAACATTTAAGAAATATCGAGTGTCACTCTGCATCAGAACGCATGAACAAAGAAATAAGATTATAAGAGGTCATCTAATTCTAATTTAAATAAATATAATAAAAGTATTGGTAAAGGGGTCGATGACTGTGAGAGTAAAAAAAATATATTAATTTACTATAGGCACTAGAATTTACTAGTCATTTACTACTTCTAATCAAGAAATAATAGTATTATAAGTCATAGGCAGCTGAAAAAAAGAAGGGTAGATCTAGATCTAGATGGTTGACAGAACATAATTGACAGAAACAGTACACCCTGTTATGCTTTGCCAAACAGCTAGGCAGCAGGTGGCTCTTGCCGCAGCCGACCACTCACTGTCGATAATTGGTGTCACATGCAATGACGTGGTCGCTATTTTCAGAAAGCTGAAAACTGGCTTCAGAAGCGATAGAATTGTTTGAAATTTATACGTAAGAACCACAAAAGAATGTAGATGACTGTAATGTTTTTCCAGTTGGGTGTAATTGGATAGAAATATGAAATAAAAAGTGGTGAACTTTACTTAATGTCAAACAGAGAAATATCTCCGAAACTATCCAGCCGATTAAAACGAAACTGCCGCCATTGTAAAGCTCATTTTCCCGCGATTCATTTCAGTACCGGAAGTCAATAGAAAACCTTAAAAAAATGCAACAATTTACCAAGGCCACCCTCCCACTGGGGCCGAGTTCCGATCACAAAAATTCTACAGCACCTGGGAACCCGATTCGCCCTCGCAGGTTGCCGGCAACTGAGGTGCCTACTATTGTGTAAGATCATTGTGAGTTCAAGTTAAAACACAGTTGTGGACTACGTACGGACACAGTGCATCCTGCCATGAGATATTGATGAGGTTAATTTCATTCTGTGAGTGAGCTCAGAGCTCAGTCAGCTCATTTGTCAAATCAGTTCTCCTCTCAGAAAATGATTGAAATGCCATCAACTCCCCTTACCCCCCTCAAAAAAAAAACACACTAATTTTATTTGTTACTTGTGTTTAAATTCTGTTTTATATGCTCATGTTTTTCTGTGGTTCACCTTTTACATCAATAGACATCTTCCTCTTCATCATCTCAGTACTGTTCTTTGCAGTGGCAGTCTTCGGATCCAGGTGCAGTGACAGTCTTCGGATCCAGGGTTAGAAAAAAGGAATGTGGTAAAATTAGCCCTACTGTGCAAAATGTGATCATTAACACAGTGCAGAGATGCGTCCTCAATCAGAGAGATATAGATATAATTATGTGCTGAGAACAACTACGGCACAGAATTTTTTTTTTTTGGGGGGGGGGGGGGAGGTGGTCTTTATGGCATTTGTTGCACCGAATAGTGCCAGTTTATCTAGGCCTAGCTAAAGCCTGCTCATATCTTATATGTTTGCTCTGCAATTAATTCAAAGTGAAAAATTGACCGAATGACATTCCATTCTCAGAAGTCTTTTAAGTTGGTGTACTTGTAACTGTACCTCCTCACTGCTAGCCTGTTTTTCAGTCCTGTTGCAAAGCCCCAACGATACCACCAGTATCATCAGCTCAGTCCACTGACTGACTGACCATGCCCACTGGGTATCAACCAACCGGAAATTAGACCGAGAGTGAGATAGACACTTGCCCTCTCCCCCCACTACCATTCTGTTAGCTGCCTTCTGCCTGCCTTTTCTTTCTATAATATGATGTCACCTTCAACAGAATACCACACAGTAGTGTGAAAAGATTCTCTGGTCGGAATATGAAGTTGAAACAAAGGCAAACCCTGGTGATTTTGTGTATGTGTCTGTCTGTGTGAGGGAGAGAGAAAGAATTGATCGAGAGAGGGAAAATGAAAAAGCACTTGAATAGAAAGAAAACAGCTGGATGATATAGATCTATATACTCCTTATATAAAAAAGGCCTAAATGTTGTTGAATTTTTTGGGGAAGGGGATGAGAAGGTTGAAATAGAGCTGAGAATCTATTTGCTGAAGAACCTTAGTGCTGTCCTTGCCACCTTTCTTTGTTTTTATCTTTGTTTGTTTGTTTGTTTCTTTCTTTTTTTTCTTTCTTTCATTCATTCATTCTTTTTTTCTTTATTTTCTTCCTCCTTTATGCTTCAGATGGAAAGGTTGCCAGGATATCTCTTTATTTCTCTCTCACTTCTCATCTTAGCTCTGTATATCGCCAGATTGGGGGTCGTGGCTTAGATCATAGAGGTATATGGGGAAAACAGAGCTGGAAGTACAAGAGCTCTTTGATGTTCAAACCATTGGCCAGGATGGTTCATATCAATACGCGGAATTTTTTGATAGATGCCGCATGCCTTGGATTGGGGAATGCCAAGAGGTAGCAATTAGATTCCAAATCAGGCGTACATATGTAATCTGTTAAACTGTCTTCATGCAACATTCAGTAACATTTTGTCAATGATTGAATTTTCATTGGTGTCCTAATGTCTAGATTTCAACTTTTGTTTCAGTGTACAATGTTTGCACTGGGCTTACATAGTGAGGTTTGAGATCATTCTGATTGTTAATTTGTTGCAGGTGTATGCTTGGCAAATTGCAGACCAGCTGCTGCAGATGAATCAAAGTTTAGAATCATGCTACTTTGCTGCACAAACAATGCGAACAAAGGTGAAGATAAAGTTATTTACTATCAGTGCTCCTCAGTGGGTCTTCAAAAAAAAAGAATTTTTTTTATTTTGTTAGTTTCTTATAAAGCTGTTTTTGCATAATGATTTTATGTTTTATAGATTCATTTTAGCAAATGAAAGACCTATTTTAGCCTTACATTTGTTGTATACTGAGAGAAGTATCAGAGTTTTGTTATCTTTGTCTAGCATTTTTTTTCATGCTGTTTCACGAGCAATGTCGTTTTCTTTACATGCTAATTTAGTGAGAAAAGATTGTTTCTGTTATTAATGGTCTATAACATTTTTTTTTTCAACATTCTTTTTTTACTTTTTCATGGGTTGTTGACAGCTATTCAAGGTCTCAGATACAAAATATCTTGCCACCACTCAAAATGTAACTTTACCTCTTCACTAAGTCCGTGGGCTAGAACTGAGAAATCGGGTTTTGAATGAGATGAGAGGGGTTTGGACATCAGTTTTTTTTTTTTATTGCAGAAATTGAAAGTGCATTCATTTCTTAACAAGACGGTATCAGTTTTACCCTCGATTTATAGATATTACTTCATTAAAATTTGATTTTTATGAGGTAGGCATGTAGATTCATGCGTTCAGCTGTTCATTTAAATTCAATTTCCTCATAATTTTGGCCATTACTTGTGAGTCCCTCATGTTTCTTTAAATATCTCAGGCTAGAATAAAGTTATATCAGAACAATTTTCACCACCTGTGAAAGGGTATGAAATAAGCATTCACATGATACCAAAATCCCCATATGGTGAAAAATCGACATGATGAATATATCTCATTTTTAGTGGCTGAGAGACAACTATTGTAAAGGCTTTTCTTTTTCACCCACGCAAATATAGAAATGAACATACTGTGAATACTTATGCACAGTAAGCTGTGATTAATTATTTTAATTGTTCGTTCATTCATTTGGTAATTGGTTTAAAGTAAGATTACAGTCTGGTCACTGCTATTTTGATAGAGAATTGTTTTTTTGTTTTTCCAGATCCAGTACGCATTTCATGAGTTGCCTTCAGACTCCCATCAGGTAAAACATCACCAGAAATACGTTAGTGGTACTTTATTCAAATACACTGTAGGTTCCTTCTGTTATTGTTTAGAAAAGTGTTCATGTATTATTATTACGAAATACTTGCAAAATTTATCTCAGATTTCAGAGATATACATTGAATGGAAAAGATTTTTTTTTTAAAACTGCCTTTTTTTTTTTTTTTAATGCAGACTAATTGTGACTGGTTCTGTAATATCATGAAAATTTGAAATTGAGAGAATTGGCTTCCCAGAGCAAAGGTAAAGTGAAAAAAAACTTACTCTGTATCTGCAACATATAAATTATAAATATAGGTTCTTTCATTTTTATGAGAGGGATCAAAATGTAATAATTACCCTCTGTATTTTAGTCACTGAGAGACTCGCTGCTGGGCCATGCGTCAAAGATTGCCCCAGGGACTCCTCCTGTTATTGTGACTCAGGTGAGTTGTAATCCTTACACCAAGAGAGCTGTAACAAAATGACAATGAAATAAAAATGTGTTTAGGCTGTTCATCAGTCTGCTGCAGCTTTGTCAGGAAAAAGAAAGTCTCTCACCACTGCGCTGCTCTGTGATTGCAACATTAACTCTCTAAGGACAGACAAGATCTCTCATTTTCTGGGTTCAGGCGCTCGGGATGAAGGATGAGATAACTCGTTGGTTACATAATTTTTTTTTTTCAACATCCAGACCAAGTTGCAAGGCGAATTATCCACATTTTCGTAAGGAGCGATAACTCTGGCAAACTATTAACTTCATCTTGACCCTTGAGATAACCACCACATAGGAGGTTGAAAGACATGATATCAAACAGACAGACTACATCTTGCGGGAGCTTTGCACTCAGTGAACCCCAGTGATGTCAAGAATAAGAAGTGCGAAAGATGTAGTAGAACTCCATTGTAATCTGTTAGAATCAAGCTGCAAAAGTGAATAAGGATTATAAGATTTTTATTTCCAGGTTGCTTGATATCAGTGTCATACATGTTTATTATTGGAATTGTGTTACTGTTGAATGATGTCTAGCTGATGGTATCTAGATCTAGATCTACTTTGTCTGATGATGGAGCAAGCCCGGTGAAATTTTTTTTTTTTTTTTTCTCACACCATTTTCTAACGCCCACCAAGTCAAAACTAATAGTAATTGACCAATGAAGCTGAAAGTAAATGTTTTATAAGCAGCAAAGGCTGATCTTTCAGGTTGCGAAGTTTGATGTCTGTAGCGTCATTGTGAAAGTGTCTATGATTTTTTGAAACTGGTCAAAATAGGCCAGTCTGTGGGGGATCATGCTAAAATCGAGCCCAGTCCTTAATGAGTTAAGCCATTATCAGTAATTTTGAAGCTATGATTGAAAAGAAAATTCGTTCTGACTCAAGTCATTTGATGAATTATGCATAATAATAAAAAAAAAAATCTCAGGTATCGGACAACTTTCTTTCAATCAGATTATTCTAGACATATCCTAGTTTATCAAAGTTCTGATCTTGCGCAAAAAAAAAAAAATATATATATATATATAAAAATACTTCATGTTGCAAATTTGAGTGTTTGGCTGTGTTTTCCAGTTATCTTTAGCATTGGCCGATCTAGCGTTACAGATGGCAACATGGAAATCAGCAGTATTGGACTTTATAGAAAGGTATGTAACAGAACTTAAATTTGTTTATTTAATCTCAAGAATTAATGTAGATTTGTTTTTGGGATATTCATTTTCATTGCAAGGGAAGTATGTTACTGTGTACTGCTTACATTTTTCTTTGTTTTCTATTATTTTCATGGTCCAACAATGAATTCATTGAGTTTATGTTACTCCCTTTGACATTTTTTACAGTAAGGTTATTTGTGTGTATTTGAGAGAGTTTACATTATAGAAATGTGGAGAATGGACAGTCCATCATAGAAATAGACAATCTACCATAGAAAATGTTTGAAAATGTAAAGGTGGGCATACTGATAATGATTTATGTTGCATTTATCCACTTGGGAACTGTAATTGCAAAATTACCAGAATGAGTGAATCACATATACATTTGATTAAGCAGGTCAATAAGTTCTTTCATATTTCGATCTTATACTAATGAGACTTTTGTAACAGCTGCAAATTTAAAATGCATTCACATCAGAATTTTTTGTGTTGGCTACATTAGCTATGGTTGCACAAAATCTATGTGATTGATTTTACAAATTTTGTATTGATGTTTCTCTCAATCTCTTTTTTTTTTTTTTTTTGTTCGTTTGTTTCTCAGGTTTAGCAAAGAGCACATGGGCTTCTTGCTGGAACTTCTCACCGTTTTACCAGAAGAGGTATGGATATATTTCATTATATGACTTGCGACCAGGGCAAATGAGTTGTAAGTGGCACCGGGCAACGAAGATAAACAGCTGTTTTCGGTCGTTTTTAACTACTTTCCAACTAAGATACTAAATTTTATTTTTTCACAAAACGCCAATTTAACCTTTTTTTTTTTTTTTTAATTTGAAAAAGAATTATTATGGTATCATAGTTGGAAAATGGTGAAAAACGGTAAAAAACGGCTGTGACTTGAACTCACCCAGCACGACTTGCAACTCATTTGCCTTGGGTGCAAAACATATGCTGTACAGGTCCTTTCCTTCAACATTGATACTTGATATTTACAATTGAGGATATATTTTTTTCACAATCTCAACCATTTAACAATGACAGTTTCAGCTTTTGGGACAGTTAATTTCAAACAAACAAAAAAAAGAGAAAGTATTGATTTCTTTAATAAAGTTCATTAAAATGTCATCATCGAAGTAATTTGAATATCATCAGCCAACATTTATCAGCTGAGCCTATTGATTTTGCTCCTATTTCTGTAAACACCTTAGAAATTTGCTTAGAAATTTAAGAAACGGAGTAGTCTGTGAGCCACTCCTTTTACCAAGAGCATTAATGAAAGATTTTAGTAGCATAGACTTAATGTCAGGAATAGTCAAGTAGTGGCAGATCCAGATATGTCACGCGATGAGGTGAAATGATAAGACATTAAAGAGAGCCCCATCCAGAAATTTGGATTTGTCTGACCTTAGGATCGTAGTAGTTAACATTGAGGGTTTTGGCACCGGAGGGTCATGGCTGGCTAAGTAAAGCATACAAGTTTCTTTTTCCATTTACACCATAAGAAGAAGTTTGACCAACTTTTTCTTTCCCTTTGCCAAACACAAAAGGTGTTGAACCAACAGCGAAAGGATGAAAAAAAAAAAAAATCATCTTTGCGCTCTTTCCTTGAATCATGCATCATGAAAAATTCATGGTATAAGGAAAAGCTTTTCTTGTTACTGTAGTAATTTTAGCATTTTTTTTTGGTGATAAATGTTTTGAATGAGAAGTAGTGACTTTTTTCTTCTTTACACTGCTTATTCAACACCGTTGTGCCTGACAAAATGAAGAAATAGAGCTGGTCACAATGATCTCCCATTTCTCTGAAGTTGAAAAATGAACATCTTGACCCATTTTGTCTAACCATATGGCATCTATTTGTGTTTTCATGGAATTCTCATGTCCCCTTAGAGGGCAGCTTTGCAACTAAGCCATTAATTTCCTCCCATCCCCTCTGTCCTCTACAGCTCTGGGAATCAGCAGATCTCGCTCTGTATCTTTATTTTTTCTTTTGGGAAGCAAATTGATATCTTGAGTATGCACTTTTCTTTGTAGATTAGCAGCCGCTCCTTGCGCCTGGGAGCCAACAGACGTAAGGAAATCACAGATGAGCTGACAGCAGCCAGTCCAACAATCATTCAGCTTCTCACTCATGTGGTAAGAATCATGTCAGCATCGTGTAAATTCTCACTAAATGGACCTTGTTTTTTTTCATTAGTCTGATTACTTTCAATTTGCTGCACATGAGTTATTAAAGAAAGCTTATGTAGAGGAAATCAATTCCTTTGTGCTTTTTTGTTTGAAAACAGTCACCATGAAAAGTTTAAAAAAAAAAAAAATGAATCTGTAAAGAAATTGCTATGGTTTTGTTGTAAAAGGACTTTTGTAAAAATTTTCTGTGATGAACATTCCATATAAGAAGGTGTGTGTTTATTTTCTTCTTGACATTGCTTGTGAACATCCCTCAACTATGTCAGGCAGACAAATCCCGTTAAGAAGATTTCTAAGCAATTTAATCATTCAGCCCTGGCTGTTAAGTTCAGTTTATAAGTAGATATATCTCGCAGCCTGTCAAAATGATATGTATGTTGATTTTTCACCTTATGGGTTTTTTTTTTTTTTTTGTATCATAAAAAAAAAGCTTATTACAAAAGCCTTTCAGATGGTGAAAAAGTTCTGAGCTAGCTTTATTCTAACCAAACATATTGCAGTTTAAAAGGGGGTTGTCTCGCAACAATGGCCGAAATTTTGAGAAAATCTGGTTTAAATGAATGGTTCATTACATAAGTCTACATATCTACCTCACAAAAACATGATTTCAGTGAAGAAATATTTATAAATCGAGGGTAATGCTGATATTATCTTGCAGAAAAATGAATGTACTTTTGATTTCTGCAATAGAAAATAATTTTGATCCCCCCCAGTATTTTTTTTTCTCTGATATAAGATGGAAGATTCATGTGCCTAAATAAAATGAACTTCAAAATCTGCATGAATTTTGGTTTTCTGTGGCAGAATACCACTGCATCAGGACAGGAAGAGAGAGACCAGCGAGCCCGTGCAAAGACATACAAAGTGATGGGCAGCTGGTTTTCTGTCGGTGCTATACCTCAGCAAATACTACTGTCCACAGACCTGATGAACTATCCATTTCAAGCACTGGTTTGTTTCATAGGCTTGTTCTCCTGTACATGCTTACTGTTGTTTTCCATTGACATGGTAGTACAGATCAATGAATGAAATTTGACTATGGTACTGATAAAAGCATATATAAGTTTAAAATCCTTTATATTTTGTGGCACTTTCTTAGCTCAAAATCAGGTTGTTTGTATGCCCTGCTTCACCGCTACTGATAGTATGAGATATGTCCAAACATGATTCTCACATGTGCAGGAAAATGTATTATGTGCAGAGGTGCCACTTTTCCGGAAATTTCCGGAATTCCGGAAACTAGAAAATGTCCGGAAATCGGTTTCCAGGGATCCGGATCAGGCGTTCATTTTAATTTTTTTTTTTTTTTCGGAAGGAAAATGCGAAATGTCCGCGATATTATAATTTTCAGGGCAGAAAATGCGAAAAGTTATCGACTGTTTTAATGCTTAGCTCCCGGCGGAAGACTCGCACTGCGCATGCGGACTAGTTTGTTGTCTTTTTCAAACTTCCTTCCTAGACTA
>JBCAUA010082780.1:0-24476 GCA_038406235.1 Peronia verruculata | reverse complement strand
TCTCGCGAACAGTTGTTGCAGATAAAGGGGGTTGACACTGCCACAGAGGCTGCCCTTGCCTTTCTCCTTTCCCTCTTATCTGCGAGCTGGTTGTTTCTGGTGGTTTCTGCCCACTTCACTCCCTCACTGACAGTGGCTCTCCAGGACTGACGTTGTCGGCAGAGCATTCCCAGGTTTTGGTAATTTACATGCAAACAGAAAGCAAAATATGTCAGAGCAACAAGATTTTACTTGTTTTTCTATTTCAATGGATGGAAAGATTAAACAATACACATGCCACAAGTTTTTTTTTTACTGTTCGCCTCTAATAAGAGAGATGGAAATCTTAACGGTGATTTTCTGCTGGATGAGCACGGTCAATAGTTTACAATAGATAAGCGTGCTTAGCTTTAAAATATTGATCTATCTTTCCGAGCATAACTGTACTGGTAGTCCAGAGCAAATACAGTCTTAAAGTTATTGATGTCCGCTGGCTGAACAGGACCTCATGTTTTGTTCTTTCATGAACAACACGAAAGAAATAAGGGTAACTGATTAAATTTCACATTATGAAACTATAGAGAATAAAGTTCAGCTAGGCAATGGATAGTTGCTTATAGATTAGATTATTGATAGGGCTATAACTGAAAGGATGTTGTATCAGTATGGATTTTTTTGCACGCACCTGTGACAGACATTAAACCCCTAGGTGGGTTATTGTAATAAAGTGTGCAGTTCAACTTCTGTGAAAATATATCTGTTGCCTCGTTCAGCTGTGACAAAAGAGCTAAGTGTCTGGTAATGTTGGAGTTTATAGGGGCACAATAAAAAAATGATAGGGTTAGGGACAGGTAGTATCTACATGCCCAGCACAATCATGTCTGAGAACTTTGTCAACCGGTTAGATACAAATCTTCACTTTCAGATGTGGTGTGGAAAATACGTGGGTGAGGGCCTAGTGCAAATCTGTAGACAGTTTGGTACTTCAGATGGACTTTCCATATGATAGCTACATGAATTTATTTTGAGGCTGATTGTTCCATATACGAAAACTTTCCCACAAACATTGAGCTTTGTAGCTCTTATGTATCCTCTTTAATCATTGCTTTTGTAATAAAGTAGTGGGATAATTTTGAATTTTTAGAGACAATTGACTTTACACTGCACACTCTGACATTACCAAGTACCTATGTGTCCTTAGACCTACTTGGGTTGTAATTACACATTTTTGCTCGAGATTGCTAACCCGTAGTCTTGTGGACCGTTGGGGCGCCACAGGTGCACTTGCAGCCAACTTCCTCCAATCTTCTCGGTTTTCTGACCTCATCATTGTCTCGCACAACTTCAGGCCCGTCCATTCTCGGATGTTGTCCTCCCATCTCTCTCTCTGTCTGCCTCTCCTTCTTCCACCCTGCACTGTGCCCTGCAGGAATGTCTTGGCAAGCCCAGACTATCTCATGACAAGGCCAGAACATTTGAGCTTGCAGTCTTTTGACCAAGGTCAGCAGGTCCTTTAATAAGTGTCTATAATTGCTCCACTGAATTTAGCATGAGAAGAAACAATATTTACAATA
Source organism: Peronia verruculata (assembly GCA_038406235.1). Taxonomy (NCBI): domain Eukaryota; kingdom Metazoa; phylum Mollusca; class Gastropoda; order Systellommatophora; family Onchidiidae; genus Peronia; species Peronia verruculata. The sequence goes on along the minus strand of JBCAUA010082780.1, from coordinate 22,923 downwards.
AATGTATAGTAGTTCTGTGCGTATTACTATCCTTTTCACATAGTTTAATTATGTGTATAAAGATTTAGACAGTGCTTATTATGAACAACTCATTTACATTAATTTTTAAATACATTTATTATTTTATAGAATTTGCATCCCCAAATAATTAATAAATGTAATAGATTCCCCCCCGCGAGGGCCTCAGTGACGGTAGCTTGCTGTCATTGGGATGTCTCCCATGGAATACCACCCTCAACATTCCACGGATGATATCTCTTCTCTCTCCTTCCTCCTATCTTCTGTTTCACTCTCTATCCTACTTGATCAGCCTTTTTGATATATGTATTTTACCGTGTTTGCCACATTACAGCTGTGATTGCGTTGATGTGCTTTTAAACCCCAACACAAACAACCAAACAAATATAAGTTTTATAGATAGTCTGTGGCGGTTGCAGAGATGAAGTGATTCAGAGCTTTGTCTTCGTACATTTCAGGGACCAGACAACCCAATCCAAGCAGGATAACTACAGTAACATCTCAAAGCCTCAAGTTTTCTTGGAGGGCTTACGTGGAGGCGGAATGTCAGTTCCTACAATCATGACCAAAGTGGACCTTACTGTCGATGTATCAGAACCTCCCATTGTGCGAGAATTCATTGCTAAAGCAAGTAAATAGGAACAACAATTCACGTAATCAAATAATAAGGGATGTGGCACAGGAACTCAATTCCTCAGTCCACATATTCACTATATACTATATACATTATGAATGTGCGTATGAACTAAAGAATTTCAGGAAGCAAAGTTAGAGATCAGATTTTCTGCACAGTTCAAAGAAAAGAATCGCAGAACACTAAAAGTGTCTGCTTCTCTATGAGGACGAAAACAAATTGCAGGTTTCCATTTCATTGAACAGTACTTTGAGCACATTATTGTCTCACTATTATACAGCATAGAACTTTCAAAATGTTAACATGAAATTTTGGCTGTGTTTAGATAGTTACTTAAATAATGTGCTACACGCATATCATAAATTATTTTGTGTGTGGAAGCTGGGAGTTTTTAAATTATCATTTTTTTTTTTCACTGGAGCGTTGCCTCTGTTAGTTGATCTTTTAGCTCTATTTTTATTTTCAATAAAAGATTTCACATAAAGCAACAAAATTAGTGGTAATGATATGGAGCAAATTCAAAATAGTACTTTGTGATAAGTACACTTCAGAGTTCCTACAGATTGAATTGTTAAAGAAACTGTGGTAAGGCAATTGTCAGCATGACTATAACTGTGATAAATAATTATTCCCTTTGGCAGTTCTGTTGTCAGTCACTGAGTTGTCTGTCCCCATCAAAATGTTGTGATAATTTTTATATTTTCCTTGCATGGCCAAGTAAAAAAAAAAAAAAAATGTATATTTTGTATTCATCAAGATCTGTAATTTGTTTTACGTTTTTCATACCTTTGTTAGAGCTGATTCAAAAGATTTCAGCAAACAATGGTCTGGTATGTAATGTGATGATATACATAATAAATTTCCTGATTTATGATGATGTCATTTTGTTTCTTTTTTTCCTGTGCTAGCAAACAACTACACTTATGCCTGAATACTGAGAATGTTTTATTATACTTTAATTGATGGCAAGGCATTTATTTACTTATTTATTTTTTAATTTCAACTGAGGTGGATTTACCTTATCCAGTACACCTGCTAATTTTTTAGAGTCAACAATAATAGATCAATTTTACATCTTTGCATTAGAAAACATGATTAAGTGAGTCAACACATCTTCATCATTTTGCTCATGTTGAAGAAAAAAAAAGGATCCAACAACAATAACAAAAAAAATTCAAAGAGAACAAAATTTCAAACATCGTGTGGAAAGCTCTGGTGACAAAAACTTGACTAAATTTTCTTTTGTTAATTGTGTGGCTTGCTAATTTTCTTCTATCGGGAATACTGGGATTCATATTAATCATCTGTGGATCATGGAAGGTTGCATCATCTTTCCCGCATCATCGTGAAAAATACTTTCCACAGTCTTGAATAAGGTTCTCAATACTCATCCTGCATTAATCTATATATAATTTAACTATTAAACCAAGATTCATTGCCACAAGATATAATTTCTCACTGGTATGTTATCAGAGCTGAAGCTGATGATTTCTTCAATATGGGACATGGTAACATCCTTAGACATTCTATCATTTTCATGGTCAAAATAATCACTGGGCCTAAAATTATATTCAAAATAGAAACATTTGTTTCTCACTCTGGTTCCAAAGCCCTGAAGTCATAGATAAAGTAGACAAAAAAATGAGATGACGTGTAATTTCAAGCTTTATTCCAGAAAAGCAATACATCCTCATGTGAAATTATAAACAAGCTTCAGAAAAATAATGAGATTCAAATTACTCCTAGATATGGTTGTCAATGAACTCTGAAAATGGTAAGGAAATCAAAAGAACATCAAAAGAAAATTACAACCTCGTCTGACAGATTTAGTCCAAAACAATTAGTCTTGCGACCAGTCAAAATGAGATATAAGTTGTCGGGCAAGAACTGAGAAATCCGGCTTTGAATGTGATGAAGGGAGTCAGACATCGAATTTTTGTTTTATTGCAGAAATCTTAAGTGCATTCATCTCTGAACATGATAACATTGGTCTTACTCTCCATTTATAAATATTTTCTCATTAAAGTCAGATTTTAATGGGAGGAAGGTATGTAGGTTTATGCGTTGGGCTGTTAATTTAAACTCGCTTTTCTTGGAATTTTGGTCATTGCTGAGGGGTCCCTCCTTGTCTCTTTAAACTGCAATATCTCTGGCTAGAAAAAAGCTAGCTCAAACTTTTGTTCACCATCTGAAAGGGTATGAATTAAGCTTTCACATGGCACCAAAAACCCCATATGGTGAACAATTGACAAACGTCTCATTCTGACTGGCTGCGAGACATTTGTAAACATAGCTGTAACTAGGTGTTGACAATATGCAAAATTATCAGGGCAAAGTGGAGGTGCTGATGAAAATTTGGAATTTTATATCGCCACATCTACACAGTATCACAATATGTCTTGTGCCCAGGGCAAATAAGTAAAAAAATCATGCCAGCAATATCGAGCTACATCCATTTCCTAACTATTTTCTGACTCAGATACCAATTTTGTTTTCATTTTCAGGTTAAAAATGGTTAAAGTGTCATTTTGTGAGAAAAAAAAAAAAATAATAATCTAGGTACATGTATCTAAGTTGGAAAAAAGTAAAAGGCTGCCATAGCTCGAAATCACCCAGTGTGACTTCCAACTCATTTGCCTAAGTGAAAAAAAATAATAAATCTAGTATCCGAGTCAGAAAATAGTTAAAAATGGCCATCCCTCAAAATCCCCTGGCGCGACTCATTTGCCCTCGGCACAAGATAAATGAGGACTCAAATTTAATAAAGACAATGTGTTGAATATAAATAAATCAACAATTTTATTTATAACAGCATGAACTTCCCTCCACACATTTATAGAGTAATATGATAGCTCCACCACAACATCAAATAGATTTCACTAAAAACTAATGGCCAGCGGGGATTTCTCTCCCCTCTTTAAATAAAAAAAAAAGTTTTGAAAAAGAAACAGACTAAAAACAATTTCAACAAACAGATCTTATCTTCACCAACAGCCAACTTAGTTCAGAATAAACTGACTGATCAAAACTACCCAAAATGTAATTCGTCCGATTATCTGAAGGTACCACATTTCAGATGGACAGAATCAACATACATGATAACGCAGTAATAGCTGTTCCGAAAATGCTTCAAGCCCAGTATATAATACACAAAATAATAGTACATCATTCAATCAATAACATCCGGTATCCCACAGATATTTACTGCTCCCCCCAAAAAACAACCAAAAACGGTGCATATATTTGATTATCATTATCAACATCAACCCCCCACTTTTGTTTTGTCAGATGTCACTGAGATGCCTCCTGACAATCTATGCATTAAGTCAAGTCTCTCTATCTGTCACACTGGTTTGTAAAATGGCCTTCGTCTCTCCAAACATTTTTCTACATCACTCCTGAGGCTCCATGTTTTCACTCTATCTTTTCGAAATCCATGAGTCTTAAATTTTCTCTTTTTCTTTTCCCCTCTACTGTTCCTTATAGAACAATTGGTGTCAGAAGCATTCTGCGTACGTCCAAAACTTGGGAATTTTGAGGTTTTTTTTTTTCCTCCCTTCAAGGTGGGCTAGAAATATGTACAGTGAGCCATCTTTAGTCAGACTGACCAATTGCAGAAACGCAGGAAAAATCTGCAAAGATCCTACATGAAACCTCTTGTTTAAAATAATTTGATGTCAGTTTTTACTCGCTGATAGAAAAGGTTCTCAAACTGACTTGAGTGGGCTGCTTGTGACATCGAGGATATCCTCTGTTGGAAAAGTATTTGCAAAGCCACATGACATGACAGCTACAAACTTCAATTTGTGAGCTCACTGACATCTAACATCCTGATCAGGCATGATCAATGATAATCATAACACAATGTATTTACTTTACAATATTATATTGTAGTGACAGTATTTATGAAATTGATTATATTGATCTACAGGAGAAAAAAATACCCATGTGCCATTCATTATGAAAAAAACAAACAAATACTATACTGAAAGCCAAACAGAGCAGGTAAATTATGCCAAAAACACTCATTTATGTCAGGTTATGCTAAGGCGTTTTTCAGCTGTTGCGTGCGTGACACATAATTTGTACGTGAGAGCCGTCACAAAACTTTCAAAAAATGATTTAGAAGTTGCTGTCCATGAAATAGACATTTTCTAAGCTGTTTATTATGTCAGTCATACAAATACTACATTACCAACTTCAACTACATCAGTAAGTTTAAGTAGTTATAGTGGGACTAAATAGCCAAATGTGAGCCAGTCTTAGAGATTCAGAGTTCTTTTTTAGACAATCCCTGTGACGGTAACATTGTAAAACTAAGCAATAATCATATCTTACATCATAATGCATGTTGTGAAATCATTTCTACATATATACATAAATATAATGTCCAATTGTTTGGTTTTCTTTGGGATATTGCGGGGCATAACAAAAGTGAGAAAATGTATGATCATATATTAAAAAGAGATATAAAACGATGATATTATGCAAAACACTGTGTAATGCTCTGAGAAAACACAATGTCACTTCAGTTGCTCAATACTTTTGTGATGCAAATGCTTCAGGAAAAAAGGACCAAGTTTTTGCACTTTAAGACATTTTTAACAGAGTCAGCTACTCACGGAATATATATATGTGAGAAAAATGTAAACAAAATATTGTTTTAAAACTGAGCAAAGCAGTGAAAACTTTTAAAAAGGGGCACCCCCAGTCCTCACCATTTTTTTTTCTCCTCCCAACATGATACTTAAAACTGACATTAGAAGACAATACATGAAATTTGCGCAAAGTCATGTTCCAAGTTCATCAGCATTTGCTCAGCAGACATGAAATGGTGTGATGAGGATGACTGAAATACACAACTGGACACAAAGTGTCGGAACTGCTTATGAAATATGCATAAATTGCAAAACATACATCTGGCCCACATATTGCTGAACAGATTAGTTGCAGTGTACTCAAAACATACATAATTGTATCACAATCTTGACAGTAGATTCCCTCAACAAAGATTTTTCCCCAAATACTGTGCATGTCTGCACAATAATAGTGTGCACTGCTGCAATGCATGTCACCTATTCCGAGAATATTAAACATAATAGTTCACAAAATGCAAACAAGTAAACAAGTACGGCACACATATCAGCCTATCCTATGATGTGAATGATGAGTTTTCTCGGGCCCTCCAATGTTCCCATTGTTAAGGAATATAAAAAAAAAGCAAGAAACAAAAACAAGTTTTAATAAAATTATTTTAAGAATGTTCTCCTTTTGGCTTCATACACAAAACAAATGGAATTCTTTGGAGAAGGCCCGTAAGCAAAGCCATGTGAATGCTCTCACTCAGTATTCTTTGGCTGAGAATACTGTAAAACTACATGACGTGTAAACAATGCTGCACACAAAAAAAAAGTACAAAAGAAAACACTAGAAAGATTTAATTGCAAAGATAACAGTTTGACTATCCTATAAATTTGCAATGATTAATAAATATGAATGAGAAATCACATAATCATATGCATATAATATTTAATTTCCTCTTTAGTTAGTTTAGTATGTATCTCTTTCACTCACTCACACACACAAACATACACATGCATGGACTCACATTTATAATATCTAGCCATGCACACACAATCACAATGGCAACCAAATACAGTGGTCTCCGCCTAAGAACCCGGTTGTCGGAAGACAAAAAAAGCGGGCTCTTAGACGGACGGGTTCTTAGGCGAACTGAAAAGTTACACAATCCATCTGACTACAGGTTGTCTTCACTTCTATGATTAGTTGATAGTTCCGTTAGTTAAAGATTTATCTCTACTGAAATAAGTACAGCCTTCTTCCCTGTGTGTTATAATTAGATTATATATATATTCCTGATCTTTTTAACATATAGTTACATCAATACTGCCCAGCGCTTAAACGTGAGTTGATAACATGATATATTGCTTTGCCACCCTGTGAATAATCGCACGGGTGACTCAAGTGTTTACAGACCGACTGAAGTAGCAAAACAGCTGACCAGTCAGGAGGCTAAAACTTACACCTCCTTATCCACAAAGCCAATCACAAGTGCTGTCCCACATGTTGTCAAACATGGAAATGGATACGGGTTAGTCAACAACGTGGCCTGCGATTATGCAGTCATACATCAACCATCACTTCCACTCCTTTGTCTACCTATTCCCTCCACCCCTATCCCGATTTTACTGCACATCTAGCACCGTACGTTTCTCTCAATGAACAGTATGACGTGGAATTATACATAAGTACTCGGGTATCTTGGTCTAACACTGGGCTCTTAGACAGATTTTTTTCATTTAGGAGCGCCCAGAGTGGGTTCATAGAGGGGTAAATTATAGAGGAAAAATTCTGTTTCGCAGCAGAGATGGGTTCTCAGGCGGGCCGAACTCTTCGACGGAGGGTTCTTAGGCAGAGACCACTGTAGCTAGCAAACCAATTTGGTGTAGTTCTGAAACCAGTCTCTTCTGATTCTCACTGTTATCACATTTTAGTCGATCTTATACTTCCATTGCAGCTGATATTCATTTTCTACCTAAAACACTCAGTGGAAAAGTACTACCAAAATACAAGAAAATCTTTTTTAAAATAAAGGGTTATATACAAACTTCAAACTAACCAATCACAAGAAAATGGTCAAGAGCAACTATAAAACTATAAAAATCTGACCCACTATGGAATTAATTTAATTTCGGATTAAACCAACAAAGGGGATTTCCCAGCAAAGAGCAATTCAATATCCTCCAATGATTTCCCCTTGGTTTCTGGAATATATCTGGCCACAAACCAAACTGAAATTGCACAGCAAGCACTGTACACGTAGAACACACCAGAATTACCAAAGGTTGCCTGAAGTAGCGTGAATTGACTTGTTACAATGAAAGCTGATCCCCATGAGGCACATATGGCTACTGATCCTGCAATACCTTTACAACGAGTTGGAATGAGCTCAGACATTAGAAGCATTGGCACAGGGCCCCATCCCAAGGAAAACCCTATAATGTAAGATGTAAGACATACAACTGGAAGCCAAGTCAGCATAAACTGGCTAAGTATTCCACCACCTGCCAGTTTATAGTAAAGACCAAAGCCAAAAAGAGCTGCTGATGTCACCAAACCACCAATATGGAGAAGTTTACGTCTTCCAGCTTTGTCCATTAGATAAACAGCAATCAGTGTGGCAAAGATCTGGACTATGCCAACAATGACTGTTGCCATGTAGGCAAAATCTTTCACTGCGGTTTCAAAAATGGAAACTGTGTAAAACATTACAGCATTGATACCTGACAGCTGCTGAAAAACAAGAATGCAAATAATGAGCATTAATGGATATGATAGTTCCCTTTTCTTCAAAATCTCAGAGAAAGACACTGACTCCTCTGGGTCAGACCCTTCCTCTAGTTCCCGACATTCCTCATTCACATCAGTGTGTGGATCTCGTAAAGCCTTGAGAGACTGGATCGCATCAGCTTTGCGATTTTTGGAGAGTAAATATCTTGGTGTCTCTGGAATTACAAGTGCCAGTAGCCCTCCGACTACACTAGGTGCAATGCAAATATTAGCCAAGAGTCTCCATTCAAAGAAAAACCCAAGAATGTAAGCTGCTGCAATTCCTATGGTGATAAAGAGTTGCACACAGGAACCAAGGATACCCCTCATTGACGTTGTTGCGATTTCTGCTATGTACATGGGCACGCATGCAGTTACCATACCACTGGCAATTCCCGTCAAGAATCTGCCAAAGTAGCAGTGAAAGCTGTAGGAAGCAGTTCCAATGAAAAAGAATCCTACACTGAATGGCACTGACAAAATGATCAATGACGCCTTGCGGCCAAGCTTTTCTAGAAGCCATCCACCTAATGGACCACCAGCGAGTGCACCGATAGTAAGTAGGGATGCAAACCAATCTCCTTCTTCTTTTGTCAGCACTCCTCTTTTAATCATACTCGGAATCGATGGAGAGCTGTAGCCAATGCTGATTCCAAAATTTAGAGCGCCAATCAATGCACAAAACGACAGCAGTACCAGCTTCTTCTGTGAGCCTTCATATTTGGAATGAATCACTCGACCAACACCAAGATCCAACGGTTGTTTGTCGGCCATTTTGAAAGCGCTACGTTGCTCTTCGCTGTTGCCGGAATCAGATGTCAAGGTCGTAGCCCAATCAAAACAAAAGTCCATATGATCAGTCACATGATCGAGCTCAAGAGAGTAGTTTTATAACAGAAAAGTTCACGAAGGCCCTGAACAGATCACCGTGCAGGACTTGAACAGGACGGAGGTCTTTGCTTGACTCAATACCCATCATGAAGTTCACCCTGTGTACAGTGTTAACACTGCTGTTAGACTTTAGTTTTGGGTTCAGTTTAAAACTTCCAAATCCTGTTCATGCTTCCTGCAATATTGACTGGTAAGCACCGGTTCATCAAAGACCGAACCTACAAATCCCGATGTAGCCTAACTGTCAGTAGTATGGACAATCATAGACTAGATCTAGTCTAGATCTAGCTAATCTAGATCTAGTCTAGATATAGATCTAGATTCCAGATCTAGATGTACTTCTAGACCCAAGTCTAGATTTTGCTTCGTCAACCTCTGTGACGGGCCCGTAGCCTATATCTATATGCCTACTGTTCAGGCAAGGATCCAGCAAGATTTTTTAAACTAAATTTGGGAGAAATACCGTATGGTATGGCCCGCACACCAAATAACAATAGCCTAGAACAACCCCGCTGGCTTAACCTGCTGGGATCTTCGACGAGAGTAAGTCCACCCTAATACTAACATAGTAACATTTAGCCTAGGTCCGACGAAAAAAAGATCAACCCAAACATAATAGTTACGAGTTAGTATAATTGATCTTGCAAATTGATAGTAAAGTAGTAGTACGTATGGGTTGCATGGTTGATTTTGAAGTGTGCGAGCCGTATGGTATTTCACCCCTAAATTTTGATGTAGATCTAAATAGAACAACTAGATCTAGATAAGCATATAGATCTACTTTTATAGCCTACATACCCATATTTGACACGCGTTAGCTTTTCTAAAGTCATAATAAAGTGAGTAATTTTACTCGTATTTTGTTGAGAGAACAGGTTGTAAGTTTTGCACTCTAAATTAGGGCCATTAGTGGTCCTGACCTCTTGCGCAGCCCGGAAGTACAAATGGCACATATCTACTTACGTTCTATATATGTCTTTCAACTTTCTGATGGTTATCTCTTACATGTTAAGCGTTAGGGAGGACCATCACCCCAGTCATGTTAGTGTTAGGGTGGACTTGCACTGGTCGAGGGTCTCATACATGTTATTGTTAGCGTCAGGGGGGACCGTCACCCTCACATCGGACCAGCATGTTAGTGTTAGGGTGGACCTGCATTCGTGGAGGGACCCAGCAGGTTAAGCCAGTGGAGTTGTTCTATTATTTGGTATACGGAATATGTTCTAATTGCCTAAGTGACTAAGCATAATCATCCGGTATCAATATGTGCCATTTGTACTTCTGGGCTGCACGAGAGGTGGGGACCACTATAGAATGGTAGTGCCTAAATTAGACTAGTTCTTTAGATTGAGATCTGGAGTCCCCCCCCCCCCCCACCCCCAAAAGCTAGATATCTAAGTCTAGTTTATAAAGGGCTGAGACCTTTTATATAATAATCCTAATAATATGGCTTTTTGATTGCAAACTTATTGTACCAAATTGTTTTATTTTATTGAATGTGCAGATTGTTTGCCTTAGTTAAGCAAACCGTTTCATCCCTGTGCCAATTTTTGTCCTCTGGTGAGCATCAGCAGCGCTGTCAGTGTCAGTCTCCTCCCATGCTCATTCAGTGTCTTCCATTGTGCATGAGTGAACCAAGTCAATTCTTCTGCTTTTCAAATATTTCAGTAAATTTTAACCTGGGGAGCAGAATGAGTGACCAATAGTTCATTTTTAACTAAGCAAAAATCTGGAAACCCCCATTGAAGCGTTTGTACCCCACCTGCTAAAAGTACAACCCTCACTGATATTTGTTGCTACTCCGCCATAAGATATGTGTGTAGATGTCATCAGTCTCGTGCATTTTTATATGCTTTTCTTTGTCAGTGTTAGTGTACAGATTGGGGTGTTTGTACCTTCCTTACTAAAATTAGATGGGAATTTCCACCCATTTGCTTGTTCGAAATAAATCTATATGGACTTACATCTGCCATCTCATTTGCCACTCATCAGCTTGCTGTGTGTATCTAAAGATCCTGCATAAAGATCTGAAATGCTGGTCAGGGCTTGCAGTGTCAAATCAGAAAAAGAATATAAAATTTTTATAATAGAGATTAATGCAGTCATAGAATGTTTGCAGCAATGGTATATTTATCAGATCACTTGATGATAATGATAGTTGAATCTGACAGGTGCACAGCCATCTGAAAGTTTCACAGGACCATTGAGGTATTGGCAGAGCAGTAATGGGAGGAAAGAAAGTCAAGACTGCTGCTTTTGGAAATCTTCCTGCATAACATGGAATAGGACTCTGAGGCTTAATCATCTTATTCTGTAATGTAGAAGCAATGAAATATGGCCTCTGGGCTGTATTTTTAACAGTTGTCAATTTTCAAGTTTACAATCTATATACATGTTGCCAGATTTGTGCAGGAATCTCCCGAAACAGACACACAGATCCCTATCAACTGTCTCAAGGACAGAAATACATGCATTAATTTACATGACTACTTTTTTTTCTTTTTCTCCTCTTTATAGGTATTTTGGATCAGACTGCCCATCTGTAAGCAAGAAAATCATCAATCAGATTGATGCATGGAAAGGGGATGACTGTGGCACAGGAGAAAAATGCAAATACACAGTAAGATGTAAAAATTTGTTGACATGTTTGGAAAGCTAGCAAAGTATAAAATCAGTTACAGATGAAAACTGAGAAAGAAATACAACATAGAACATGACAGATTTTTTTTTCTGTTGGAGAAATCAGATTTCACTCTTTGTTGGCAGATAAGCATAACTTAAGACTACCGCCTATGCTTTATCATTCACAATTATCTAGTTAAGTGATAAACATATGGCGCAGTCTATTTGGGCCAGCTGGCCCAGCTAGACCCTATAGGCTGTTTGGACCTGTTGATGGGCCTCTTTCTCTCTGTAGTGTCAGCGCGTAAGAAAGTTATTTTATCCAGTAAGTTATGTAGCGTGTCAGGAGGGGAGGCTACATGATTTTTAAAGGTTCATTCTTATATATCTCCTCTCCTTGTCCTCATAGTTCATCAGTTTTGACAACGTCACACTGAAGGCTAAGCACACTACACCAGTCAAGAAGTATGTGGATGATCTGACCTTTGTCTTTAAGCCAGCCAGTGGTGACTGCACCGTCAACGTAAGTTCAAACCAGATGATTATTTATTATTATATATATTATAATTATATATTATGTAGTTTTTAAAAATTGGTGTTATTGCGTTGATGCTGTCACAGCACTGAGTTTTGTTTTGTATTTCCCTAAAACGAAGAGATCAGTGAGCGTTGTATTTTATCAGTTTCTGATCTCGTGCTTTATTTAAAGTCGGCCATTGTCCTAGATCAGGCATCAGTCGTTCCAGAATACAGAGAGATATGATTTGAAAATGTCATCAATCCACAAGTGGAGATATTCCATTGACCCAAAATGTATATTTATGACTAGTATGGAGCAGTAAGAACTCTGGTAATGAAAACTTTTATTTTCCTCAGACATCATGCCATATGGTTATATATTCAAACTAACAGTATGTAAGTCTCTCAAAAAAAAAAATGAAAAAATCTTTGATACTATGCATGGAAAAAAAATAACAGAGGGGAGTAACCGTGATATAAAAGAATTCATTATTGCCCTGACGAAGAGTCAAGTTGACTCGAAAATTTGGCATATTTTACCATCGCTATCAAGTTCTTTATAGATTTCTGTGTTATTTGTTTTTCTTAAATTACTTTTTAGTTACCGGTCTGACAGTTATATTGTAATTTTATAAAGTGATATAAAACAGAATTTTGATCATCAGTTTTGTTTGATAAAGTCTTAGCTTTTATAATTTACATCTGCCTCATTTTTATTCCTAGGGCAAGAGCTCCTCTGAAGTCTGGTATGCAGTCTTAGATTATGGAACTAATTATTGTAATCTCCACAATTTGATCACAGGTAACTACCTCATGATTTATTACCGTGAATGACATACTTTTAGGGTTAGCAGGATACTGCAGGAATGACATACTCTTAACCCTTTGAACCCTACAGGCCAGTACAGCAGGCAGATTTTCTGGTGTCAAATTCTCCACAGCCTGGTCGACCGGGCTGACACACTTACTCCTCTCCCACGTACATGTCCACTACAGTTATAAATAGATGTAATAAGTGGCTCTGGGGCAAGGACATTTAAGACAATGGTGACTACAAATGTCTGTGCCCATGATCACGTTTGAGGCTTGTGTTTACACAACATTTTGAACATGAAATGAGCAGTGTGTGTTCTCGGCCCAGATGGCCAGGACAGGTCTTTTTCAGGCACTGGTGACCAGGGTTCAAAGGGTTACGATTGGCAAGATATTACCTCTACTACTTATGTGTCTACTTGAGGACATCTATCAGAGTGCATCAAACACATTATATTCATAATGTGGTATTGCTTTTCATTTCCCACTTTCTTTAAAAAAACAAAGAAAAAAACTTCAAGTTTGCTAGATAAAGAAATTTCTGAGAAACAGTCATATATGACGCTTAGCTCAAATAGACTCATGTTTTCTTTTGTTTTTGATAGGAGCATATGCGATAGTACATAAGAACCTTTGAGATAACCTCCTTTAGGAGGTTGAAAGCTGTATATAGAACGTAACATAATGCTTAGCACGATAACACCTGTGATTTCCAGTGCCTCCATGTCTCCGTATGGTAGCTGGTAGTTAGTCAAAATAAGGATTGCTTTTTGTTTGGTCTTACATATTATTCAATTTAAGAGAGATATGCATAATGATTAAAAACTGAAAGTCCAGGCACAATACCCAAAGGTTCGTTTGTATTTTGAATGCATGTTATGTCCTCCTCTGATTATCCCTTCTGACTGCACCTGTTGTCCTAAATTTTTAAAAAATTTTTTTTTGAAGGGTGGGGGGAAGGGGGTGTTTTTTATTTGCCCAGGGACATGATTTTTTGTTTTTCTTAATACATGATTATGAAGAATTTATTATTAGCAACTTTTGTACATATATCTGAGCCATTATTAAGAACATTTTGTCTTCTGTGGTGACCTACTTCAGGTTCTGGCCTAAACGCTACAGACAAGTACAAGGAAACCACTGACAATGGAAGATGCACCGAGTACACAACTGCCAACTGTGAAAAATATTAAGTCAGAAAGCATTTTTGGAAATGAAAGAATTTGCAAGATGACATCCAAAGAATCTGTATTGTTTGTTTGTGAAAATTGAATGCCATTGCTTCCAACGAGGCTGAAACAATAAATCATGCAAATAAACAGTGTGAGACCTATATTTTGTCATTGTGTTCCTTAACAACGATGTCAATTTGTTTACACGCAAAAGTAGAAAATGTTTTAATCTCTACATTTCCCCATCATATCTTTGCAAAAACTGAAGTGCTTTTCCTGTGAAAAAAAACTTGTAAATCAGCAAGATAAATATCTGGTTAGAACAGACATGGATGACACACAAGAAGTCTATTTTCCTACTTAACAAGTTTGACCTCCATGCTTTAAGTGCTAGCCTAGAGTGAAAATATTTCAGTACGTTGTGCAAATTTTGGAGACTGCCAAAAATGAACAGAAACAATGCAATTTTATGTTAAGAGCAGTGAGGTGAAAAGCTTTTCTTGAACTATTACTTCAGCTAGTTGTGAAAAAAATTTAAATGACCACATCCAATTTTGTACCAGGAAGGAGAACCCACAGGGGTGAAATTTATACCGGTACTTTGTCACTTTTCATTCCCAAGGTATTGTTAAGCATCATTTACTAGTACCATTTTCTAGTTTCCAAGAAGTACATATGTACATTTGTACTTGTATTGAAATAAGAACTATGCTGTTTTCTATAGACAGGTTTCAACTGTTCTTCTGCGATAAAAGTGGTGACCTTGAGACTTGGCATGCATACACATACACAGTGCTCTATACTACTCAGAACAGCCGCATTATTTGTGCATTTTCTTTTTGCCTTAAAACTGTGTCATGACTTGTTTGTTTGCCTTTCGTTGGATGGACTTTGTCAGCTGCATTTGTTTTCATAATGAAAGTTTCTTATACAGTCGACTACACTTCAGATCATCTTTTGGGGGAAGTGAAGAAAAGATGAACTTATCAGTAATTCAACACGTTTTGGTTGGACTTTGCCCAGCATGACTTGAATTTCCCAGCACCAGGTGCACTTTTTCTCAGGACTCTTTTTTATGTAACTTGAATAAAAATCCTAGGTTTTTTTTTTTCTCCAACACACACATGCCACACAAGTTTGCCTTTTGTGTCAAAGTTCGGTGTTTGAGACATCGGTCAAAAAATGCTGATTACTGAAGCAATAGATTTAAATTTGAGTTGAATATGTAGTTGGTATCAAGCTGCACCACAATTTGATGGCCATTCAATTCATGAAGTCAGATTTATGAAATACTGAGTTTCCCATCTTGTGTTTTTTTATTGTCTTCAATGTAAATCTCTGGCAAGTGGCGGAGCTAAACTAACATAAGGCTGAGCATGTGCGGTGTGCACATCACCATATTACACCCTTCCCATAACACCCTCCCCTCTCTCCCTCACACAAACAAGCCCATTTGCTCAAACTCTCTCCTAGATCCTGTATTTCCTCTCCTTAATCTTTGCCTAATCATACCAGTCATCGTCCAACACACATGCTTGAACCAAAGAATGGAATCAGTGTATCAAGCATACAGCCTATCTGTAACTCTGTTATTAATTGGATTTTGAATCAGTTCTTGGATCTTGAAATTGCCATGCTAAAAATAAAAAAGAAAAAATCTGAATCCTGCTACTTAGTTTACATGAGGTCAGCGCTGCTATTTTGTTTTCATAGATCTTCAATAACTGCTGCATGTTAAGCGTCTTTGAAAGAAAAGAGAAAGACTAACTCAAGTGTAGTCAACTGTATATGGGTGTCTGCTGTGTTGGGAATGCCTTACTATGTGAATATTGTATCTTGCGATGAAAGATCTGGCTTTGGATTTTTGTAATCAAAAGATGATTGTATATGTATATTGAAGATCAAGCCAAGAGTCAAAACGAAACAAAAGTAGTAACTAAAAGTGGAAAACTATACATCCCAGAGGATAATGATGCTCAAAGGTAATGATGCTCCCTAAGGTTTATTGGCTTTTATGTCAGGAATTTTCATGTTTGTTTCTGTATGTAGACTTCAGAGTTCATTGCGGTGAGACAACTTTTACCAACTGTTTTTTGTGGCCATGACATGTATTGTGTGACATGTGGGTTTTGTTTATACGTCCAGAAATAACTTGCAAACATTCGTGTACATTCTGAACAAACTTCTCAAGTGGTGAGGAATTGCCAACCAAAAATAAAGATCTGAATGTTTTTTTGTTTTTTTTTTCTTAAAATTATCTCACTCAACACTGCCAAATCTCATATTTGTCAGGAAAGAAGTCTATTGGACACCGGTAACCGTGGAAAAATTGTGAGAAATCTCTTTTTTGATGTGCATTTTTCATAAACACATTTCACCATCTCATGGCTCCTTCAGAGTGCCATCATTTTGATACGTCTTGCTCCCAGGGCAAATGAGTTGGATCTGCATATGTCACGCTGAGCGATCATGACTTATGGACGTTTTTAACTGTTTTCCTGCACAGATATCACATTTTTTTTTTTTTTTTCAGGTTAAAAAAGGTCGTTATGTCTTCAATTTGTGAAAATAATAAAAATTTTGTCGGTTGAAAAATACACTGTAGTTAAAAATGGCTTTATCTTGTAATCGCCTGGCCCAACTTTTGACTCGTTTGCCCTGGGCGCAAGACATATTATTATGTCTATGGATACACCAGGAGTATTTTTTTCTTGAAAGACTATAGACTCAGAGATTAAAATTCATTTAAAGAATTACTAGGAGCATGATGAATTTCAAGACCAATCATAATTTTGCTACATAATAGAATTCCATCCTGTAGATTTGTTTCTTTACATTATTGTTTAGTATTGAACTGGGAATCACTATTCATATGAAAGAAAAGTACAGCTTGTAATACAACTCCTTGAAAGCTTGCCTTATTTTATGCTTTTTAAGTTGGTCATTTCAGTTCCTATAAGTAGATACAGTAGATAGATTGAATGGACATCCTACCATCTCAGCCATCTTGTATGTTGTCAGTGGATTTGAGCAATTACAAGACACAATTATGTCAATATCTGTGACTGGAACAACGTATATTGAAATAAATTAATGGCACAAATCATTTATTTTGTGGGTAACAAGACCATGATACACCCTTGACATCGATGCTTTTCTGCTGTTTATATTATCTTTTTTGTCTATGTTGCCATGCGTTT
Organism: Peronia verruculata; assembly: GCA_038406235.1. Classification (NCBI taxonomy): domain Eukaryota; kingdom Metazoa; phylum Mollusca; class Gastropoda; order Systellommatophora; family Onchidiidae; genus Peronia; species Peronia verruculata. The sequence goes on along the minus strand of JBCAUA010082780.1, from coordinate 5,704 downwards.
CTATTTCACAGCAGTCTGACGGAAACTTTCTGACAACTTGGCCCAAAAGGATAACTTTGTGCATGAGTAAAATATATAGTATTTTACATTTCCTCTGTAAATCTCAAAATGTACTGAAAACCTGTGATCTTTACTATTACACTGAGGATGTGAGTGCTGTTAACAGTATTATTGGTACAGAAAGATAAGTGTTACACTAACATATTCTCTGCAACACTTTGTTTCATGTTGACTGCATGTTAATTTGACATGTAACAATCTTGTATTTCAAGTCTTTGTTTCTTGAAGTTCTGGCTTTTCTAGACAGACATGTAATTGGATCTTTTCATATCTCTTATGTAACAGATTAATGAAAAAGAATTTTGTTGTTTTCTTTGTAAAGAAATAAAGAAATTTTGTATGCTGAAGTTTGTCCCTGTTTGGTGTCGGTTTTCCTGTTGATATTTTGTTGGTTTTAGTTTCATCATGTTGAAGTACACATCTATCTGGCTTAGAATTTTTAACCTCATATTGATAGATTGAAAAAAAAATATATTTTTTTTTTGCATGCCACCTATGGCAGAGCTAGTACTTTTTCATCTTTGGTAAAATGTTTTGTACTGATGTAAACATAATGTTATACACAAAATGGAAAAATCAAAATTGGAATAGGATTAGTGAAAAAAACATAAACTGAGAGATGCTTATAGTTATAGTGTTGCTCTGTCATCTAAGGCATTTTTTTGCAATGCTGCAAGCGCTGCTATGGAGATAAAGAGTTAGAGTTAAGCAACAATTTTTGGAAAGAGACATACAATATCAGATAACACGAGAACATATCATGTGATTCCCAAAAACATTTTATTGAACAGATCAATACACCTTTATATAGATATGACAGATTCATGAACACCAGAAGTAAAAACCCTTTATACCATGACATAAGGCTTCATCAAATCTGTAAATTATCAACACAAAACAAGAGATTATCATCTCGGGTGAACAGTTCAAACATATTTTATTAACAGTGCGGATTTAGGAACATTCAAAAGTCATACATTGTATTTTGTCATCCCAATGTTTGATATTTTTTAAAATTTGATAATTTTAAGTTCCATGTCAGTCAGTTACATGTATAGCAGCATTCAAGAGACTGGCACAGATAGAGTGAATGTAAATTTTAACGAGTCATGGCTTGCTCCGGATTTTTTAATGGCTCCGGAATTTCTTAATGGCTCTGGAATTTCTCCACAAAAAATACAACTTTTTTTCTTTTTAAATGTATTTCTTAGAAGCTTAATTTCAATCTAAACATTCATGACACTCTCTCCAGTTTGGTTCATATCAAATATATCTTCTATGATGATTTTGATATTGAAGGTAAAGAAAGATTGTGAATGCTTTGATTTTTAACATATTAGTTGTTGCTATCACTCAAATAAGTGTTTTTTTAATACGGACTGAGTAAGGCTTATTTTAAATACAAATGCTCCAACGTTCACACATAACAAATGATAAATCCACTTATCTACTTAGTCATTATATACATTAACTTTTCCAACTTAAAATACATACAAGTTTTTTTGTTTTTTTTGGGGGGGGAGGGGGGGTGTTATTCACTTACTCTTTGACTGGACTGGAATCAATGCAAAGAACAAACCTACACCTAATCCATTATGAAACCAACCAGGTCATTTGCTAAGAAGGCAGAACAATGATTATGAAACAATATTTGGATCTGTTCCTGAAGTAGACATAAATCTGACCTCTTTAGATAACCAATTATTATGTAATTTCTCTTCAACAAATGTTCATTTCCCCAGAGACATTACGTCCATTTTCATGTCTTGCAGGCATTGAAATAGTAATGTTAAAGCCAGAACACATCTGTATGTATGGGGTTGAACAACTCGTAACAATGGTATGTGCAATAGTCTTCACCCACATAAAAGAGACATTTATTACATATATACAGCAAACTACAATATACATGTGATAGCCTTTACAAATTATGATACATACTTTGACCATTTCACCATGCAAATAACATGTATATACACCCAGGATTTAACAGGGAACATACAGAACCTACACATGTTAGTTTCTGTTCAAAAGATCCAGCTACCAGCTTTAATGACTGGCCATAAAGATACTTAGCTCTGAAATGAAGAAACCTATCAAGCTGAGATTCTTTGCCACATCATTTGTGTTTATTGGTTCATTTAGATATGACTTTTTGATTCTATGGAAATATATGTAGTCGATAAAGCCCAGCTCAAAGGCACCCCCCCCCTCCAAAAAAAAAACCAATACCTTTTAAGTCAATGTAGACGGGTATCATCCATGTAGAGTTGATTTTCTTGTGATTGTCATACCTTGCATCCGTTTTATTTGGAAAACAAAACTGAAATGAACTGGATGTGATCAACTCGATATTTTGATCTTATAAAGATAGAATATGTAGATCAACGAGTGTGTAAGAAGTTCTGAGAGATACACGTAGTTTTCTAAACTCTTGTAAAACTCGTTTCTACTGAAATTTTCCTGAAAAGGTTGAAGCCATTGCATCTGTTACATTCACTGTTACAAGATGCAGGGGTTATGATCTTATGCTTCACAGATTTAACAGTCAGGCTGATGTAATAAATAATACTAGACAATTTTCAATCATAAAATAACAGAGCTTGCATTTTTCTTACACAGACACAAAATGACCTTGCAAGAGCCTTTTAACACAAAATATCTCAGTTCAAACTTTTTTTTTTTCCACCTGTGATTGCCGTCCCAATTTGCAAAGGAACACATACTGGAAAGTAAAGTGACTAAACAGTCTAGTTTTCTTTATATCAATGCTTGTCTGAAAACATTTTTTGTTAATCTCAAATGTGTTTTTGAAAAAAAAAAAAAAAAAAGAAATTGCAGAAACATGATTTTGGAAAGTGGGTGAAAGGCATTGGTGGGAATATGTCAGAACTATTGTGAAACAACATTTTATGTGAACTTTACCCTCATTTTTACAAATACCATATATGCTGCTTTTTTTTTTTTTTTTTAAACTGCATAAACTGTATTCTAAAAAAATGATGGCAGAAATAAGATGTGTTCTGCAAGAAGAATTTTTTAGCAACTGTTTCTTCAAAACAAAACTAAAAAAAAAAAAGGAAGAAAAAAAAAAGGCCATTGGTCTATACACGTATATGATCTCAAGCGGTTATGGTGTATGCCTTTCACCCTCCTGCAGGGGTGGTTATCTCAGCTGATCCACAAGCTTGGATGTCTAGGAGGAAATGACTATAATTGTAAATGTGCAGTGCAGAACGTCATTACTGAGGCAATGTGAGATGTAAAGCTCATAATAATTCTCCTTGTAAAAGACAGAGACTAAGATACCTGACAGGATCAAAGGATATAACACTGTGAATATGGATCTAGCTTATCCAAAGAAATGTGCGGAAAATATCACCACCATGATCTCTATTGCACCAACTATTTCAAAGATTACAGATTAACAGAGAGCAGACAACAGAAGACATGATGAGAAAAAATGTATTGTGGCCAATCGAAATGAGACATAAGTCACTGGGCTGGAACCAAGAAATTGGGCTTTGAATGTGATGAGAGGGGTCAGACATCAAATTTTTTTTTATTGCCGAAATCGAAAGTGCATTCATTTCTTGACAAGACAATATTGGTCTACCCTTGATTTATAAATATTATTTCATTAAAATAAGTTTTTTTTTGGTGAGGTTCATTTAAAGTCAATTTTCTCAGAATTTCAGTCATTGCTGGGGATCCCCCTTTGTCTCTCTTCTCCAAATAGCAATATCTCTGGCTACAATAAAGATAGCTCAAAACTTTTTTCACCACCTGAATTAAAAGTGAAAAGGTATGAAATAAGCTTTCAATAAATAACCAAAAACCCCATATGGTGAACATTTGACATCTGTTTCATTTGGACTGGATGTGAGACATGTGTGCCCAGTCAATGATGGAATGCATCAGAATGTTTTTTTTTTTCTCCTTTTAAATAAAGGAGAGAGAGATAGATAGACATGTCACAGGAAATACTTCCTATTCAACAAAGCAAAAACCTGGAAATCCTGGGCCGAGTATTTGTAAGTCCTGCTCAAAACAAAACGCTCACTGATGTTTGTTATCGTTTCATCACGAGATCCGAGAGCAACTGTCACCACATTTTTAATGAGTTTTTCTCTATCAACAGTTTGGAGTGTGTATACTGCCCCACTAACACTAGACGGGGATTTCCAGCCGTTTGCTTGGTCAGAGGAAATCTGCTGAGTAAGCTCTTTCTAATCTACCGTCTGACTAGCAACAAGATACACAAATTATACTTTTCACTTCTGTGAAGTGAAAGAAAAACTGATAATTTCATACCAAACACAGGATGGCATTTTATGAAACAGAAAGTTGATATATGTATTACATTAGAAACCTATAAAGGACAAAGTTTCAATATGTCAACATATCTCACTGCGTATCCTTTGTCCTTCTAATAGTGGAGAAAATGACTAACTCTGAGCTACAAGCATAAATTCAAATTCTGGCCTACTATCATTTTGTTAAGATCTTAGCTTGATATAAAAACTGGATATCATTGTGGATTGCAGCAGCACTGAAATAAAAATGATACAGATTATTATTAAATACAGGTCAATCATACTTGAGAGATGGATGTTCGGACGGACTTACTCGATGCATTTCTGAAAAAAACATGAAGTGTTATATAATGTACAGCATCTCTTCAACAGCTACTGTGAATGCAAATATACAAACTATCATTAAAGCGACATCCTGACTAAGAAATGATAAAAAGCCCATGATATATGTATGCTCTGCGCACACGACTGAAATCAGCAAATATTAAGCCATTTCTATTCTAACACTTATCTGTGAAAACGTTGCTACATGTATTAAAGTACAACCAACAGGAAAAACATCAAACTAATAGATAATTAATAATTATCAACTATTACAATATTTTTCCATTCAAAGGTCCCTGAACAAAATTTGCAATAAAATTATTCTGCTGAGAAGAAACAGGATGCCAACCTGCCTCAGCCCCGCTAACAGACAAAAACTTCTGATTTTGAGCTCTGGAGGTTTGTATAAACACAAAAAAACTATAAAGAATTTGGTCTCACACTTAACTCTCAGTACAGAGCTATGTGAAAAACACCCAATACAGAGCCCAGATTCATTATTTCTGTTTTTTTGCACGCGGACCAACTGTTTTTGGCCTATTACCGATCGTAAAGATCTGCAGCATACAGGAGCATCTATCCTCATTAAAGATCAAGGTGACATCTCCTGCATAACATTTTCAAAGTAATTCTCCAAACTTGAATGTTAAACTAAAACATGCTATTCATTCAAATTCATTTTCAGAGCTTTGAAAGTTAGCACTTGACATAAAATAATCAATTTCATTCCTGTTTCCGTATCCCTTCCATTAAATTTCCAAATATTGCCACTTTGCCTGAGGCTAGACGCCAGAAAACAAGGTGAAAGTCTATGCAGTTCCATTTTATATACAAACTAATCCAACAACGACATGCAATTATCATACAATATTTATACAACAACAACTACAACTATTTGGGCAGCATCTCTCACACCTGGCACATCAGGTAAACAATAAAAATAATTTGCATTTTTTAATTGTTGGGGGGGGGGGGGGGGGGGGGGGGGGGGGGGGGGGGGGGGG
>JBCAUA010082769.1:0-10716 GCA_038406235.1 Peronia verruculata | reverse complement strand
ATACATACATACATACATACATACATACATACATACATACATACATACATACATACATACATACATACATAGGTAAAGCTCTTTAGTTCCAGAAACACAGATAATAACAATGTTGTCTGCTTCTTATTTTCCATACATGGTCATGTACCAGTCATGACGCTTATGTTGAGATATTTGGCCACGAACCTGTACTTGTAACTCGGTAATCCTAGTTTCTTTAGGCCGCTCGTAAATCCACGGTGGACGTATCCAAGACTGCCGATAATGAAGCCTACTATCTCAGCATGATACCCAAGTTCATTAATCTCTTGAGAGATGTTAAAATATTTATTATATTTATTTGAATAGCATATATCTAAATGCCCATCGAATGGATTCGAAATTCCAACTTTACTGTCTTGTCTGTCCTGTCAATGATTGTCATGTCTTGATTGAAGATGACACATCTTGAATGAAACCATCTCCATGTTTAACAATTTTATTTCCTTCTTCATTTCAACCCTCAGGGGATTCTGCTTCTTACAGCTGCTATCATGAACATTTTTTTTTTTTTTCTTCGGCGGCATAATTGGTACCAAAATATATGCAATATTAACAATTTAACACATCAAAAAAGAAAGCAAAATAACCACAAGCTGACGCATAGGTGTAATTGACAAAATACAACTTAGCATGTGTTTCGCGAGATTGCAGGTAGTTGCGAATGACTCGTCATTGGATACAAAGACCAGTTTGGTGCTATTTTAGCATAACATCTATTGTATTGGAAGCTGTTGTACCCATTCAGGGCAGAGAAGATCAGTCGCTTCGACAAAAAGTACTTTAAATAGATGGACTGAAAAAGCAAGCATCTTTAATAGCAAATAACTCACCTTTGTGAAGAAATACAAAGTTTTGTATCATTTTAATTCCTCAAATGTCCTCTATCAGAAGCAGTAAAACCCATTTGTTGTTGATGTCAACACAGATACTATATACATGTACTGGAAAAAAAAAAAAATGAAGACAGTCACTTCAAGGGAAATTTTATTTTAGTGATATAAATTCATAGATTGAAACAGCAATCATTCACATCTTCAAATGTGAATAAGTCGGATTGTGAAGAGATACAAAGATCAACTGGGTATCATTTTAAATTTATCCTCCATGGGTGCAGTTTGAGCCATCAGGGGCTTGTGTCAGCAAAGATGTAATCCATATTCTCGAAAACAAACTGAAGACGCTCATATCAAGGGAAATCATGATTTAAATTCATAGACTACAAAAGCGAGCCATTCAGGCCTTTGATTTAATGGTAATTGATTGTTGGGGGGGAGGGGGGAGTAGGGAATGATGAGGGAATGACGGCTTTTGTAATTCGCACAGAATAAATAACATTTACAGTAATATATAAACATTTGTTGTTGTTGTTGTCGTTGTTGTTGTTATTGTGAAGACAGAATCTATTCGGTCATATGTCACCTAATTAGTACCATCCTATCTCTAAAAAATCCGGTCCTTAACCTTAATCCCATTGTTTTATGGAAATGTTAGGCAAATTAATGTAGATGCAATAACTTGCAATATAAATGCACATTCCAAACTTTCTTGAAAGTTATGTTATTGTGACTAGACGATTATATGTATTATTATTATTTATTATTATTAATCAACAAAGAAAAATCAGGACAACTATGAGGAGGGCAGAAAACAAGATGCAGTTCTTCATCAGGAAATTAAAAATACGGTAATACTAATGATGACGAAGACTAAAAAGGAGAATGCCTGTGCTTGATTAGCAATATCAGTACTGTCCATAATATAGTAGGCCAACAACATCTCTGAGATATGTAACATAAAAATGGGCAAAAGAGATATAGAACATACAGCTAGGAGCTAATGTATTCCGTCAGCTAGGAGCTCACACATTTTATCAATTTTGTACATCAGTTTCATATTAATATTATGTCAATCAACTTGGGAAGGAGGAAATAATTATACGGAGCAATTCTATTAATGGGAATTAACTCTTTAAAACTTAATGAGAGATTGTTATTTATTTAGTTAGCTCCCTTAGACCGTTGGGAAACTTCATATTATGAATTCTGTGAATGTATTATAGTTATGTCCCTTGAATAGCTGAGCTACCCGTCATTGTGAGTCATTAGATCTATTTATCTTTATAAGATTGGTGCATGATATTAACCTTATAAAAATAAGTTTATACACATATTAATACATGTTAGCATATGTGTTTTGGGTTGCTCTCTCCATTTGTATTAAGAGTTCGCGTATACAAAGTGATTCTAGGGGCATTCATTTTGTAAATACGGGTCATGGCGACAGGTCGAGCCGGGAGGTTTTGGGTATCGTGTCCTTTTACAGTGAATGATAAACGCAATAATTACATGTTACTCTCATACTCTCATTTTATTTTGAAACGCTGTTTATTTATTTATTTATTTATTCTTTTTTTAAATTTTTTTTTACAAAATGAGGTTCTGTCATCAAGATCAAAGCTGGAGAATTTGAAGAGCCCCTTTCCGACGGATTGAACATAATTTGGTTTAGATAGTAAACTTCCTCTAATTTGACAAGTGTTTGTTCTGTTGTTATTAAAAGAGCAAATCGTTTCCAAAATGTACATTACGACATTTTCATTGTCATCAACACTATTTTGGTTTTGCTTTAACATTTAAAAAAAAAAAAAAAGCTTTTAATAAAAGGTGAATTTTCACGGCTTTTCAATAAGCTAACCTAAGATCATAGAGATGAGATAAGATTAATGTAATTGCTGTCAAAGAGGAATTCAATACATAATGTGTGAGACACAGTATGCAAGATACATCCTCATTCACATGCATATACATGTAACAGTAAAAATAGGCTATACATGTATATCTCTTGAAATCTCTTGAACTGAGTTGAATCAGCCAGGAAAAAAAGAAACACGATGAAATTTTGTCTTCAGAAATATAAAATTTATAAGGACAGTTTGATGTGTATACACACACACGCGCGTGCGTGCACACGCACATGACAGCTGTAAATAGTGGTTGCTTTACAACCCGACCATGAATTTCTAAGCTCGATGTATGCAGGTTGAAGAATCAGAGGCCACACAATGTCTTTCAATACAAAACCACTTTATTACTGTTTGAACTTATTGTAAAGATGATGAGGCTGAAGAGCAGATTCCCAAAAGAAGCCAAAATTGTGTAGGGAAAAGGGCGTGAAAAAATGAAGTAAGTCAGTCCACTCAATATTCTTAGTTAAGGTTATTGTCCAGCCCTCCAGCCTGGTCCAGTTTCCTAATGTCCTTAGCGACGATTTCTCTGATGAATTTTAATTATCATTATGTATCCAGTGAGCAAGTGGGTCCTGGAAGTCATTTTTTAACTCGATTAGGGGAGGGGGGGGTGTTTTTAATCATTACCTTCGAATTCGGCATGGTCAAATTAATGGGAAACAATCGAAAAAAAATAAAATCGAAATGACAACGGCCGCCATCTTGCATTTTACTACTCAATATTGCGTAACTTTAATATAAACAGGTTTCTACATTTTTCAACCGATTTGCTTGAAAATTTGCATACATATTTTTCATTTTAATATCTAAAAATGATCAGAGGGGATTTTTGATAATTGGCTCATTCTTTATTTATTTATTTATTTATTTTAGAAATGTTTGAAATCTGTTTATAAAAAAATCACGGATTTTGGCGAAATTTGACCCTAAAATATCGAAATTCTCAAAATTTTAAAATGTTATAAAAATCTCATTTGATCTGTTCTATGTTCATGTCAAATTTCATGGCAATTGCTCCATAAATAATTTTTTTTTTTAAATAGATAGCATATCTGTGTTTAAAAAAAAATGCATTTTGAGAAAAACGCATTTAAAGTTTTCACATTTTTTTTTTTCCACTTAAAAAAAAAAAAAAGCCGTAAAGAGCTTTTGATAGGACTTTCATGTCCCCAAAACATGTTTGTTTCACTTACTAGACTTTTTGTTTTTCTTCCTTCTACTGTGCCCCTCCGCCCCCCCCCCTACTCTCATGTTTGCTGCCCAACCCCCCATCAGCAAAAGGGCTTCCGCGACGTCGCTGTAGGGTCCAGAGAGGGATAATATATAATATTATGGGCGCCATATCTTCCTTGGTTAAAACCACGAGCGTTTTTACCCTATCTGTGACAGATAATTTACTGTTGCACTCTGAAACATCAGAAACATGACATATTTCACCCTCTTTATGCCGTTGGAAGTTTATTTCAGGGGCCCAGGTGAACTTTTTCACTGCTATTCACATGCTGGGGCTCCCGATATTGGTGAAGGAGATCATAATCAAGTCTCCTCTACATAATTTGCCCGTACTCGACGAAGGAGTGACGATCAATCACTGAGTAAAGAACCCCAAATGAGCAAGAGCCTGGGTGACAGAGGGGTTGGTCAACCCTTGTTTGACCACTCTCCCTACATCTTAGAATGGACATACATGTACATGTATCAACTTTTTAATATCATTTTTATATTCAGCAGAGACCAAACTTTTAAAAGCAAACCAAAACCTAAAATCGAATATTTTGAAAAAAAAAATTAAAAATCCGGACCCCCCCCCCCCCCATGTGTAGTTCATGAATGAATTTGTCTCACCTTCACAGGTAACTCTATAGTCTTTTTACTTATTGTGTCAGCAGTTTATTTTTATATCCATGTTCTCATCTACAAGAAGGTGCACAAAACTGAAAATGCATTGTATTAGACCCAGCACAATAAAGACTTTGAGCCCTGATGTTTTACGTTTTGGCTTTAATTTTAAAAAGCAGCTCCCCAGGACATGGAGATGTTGTGTGGTTGAAATATGTCTGCAAGTACACAGAAACTGATTATCAACCAGTTCTGCGGCCTGACATGTCATCAAAAACATCTGAGATGGCTCTGCCAGACAGAAAAATTCTTGACTTGTCTCAATTCTCTGTTGTTTATTCTTTCTTGAGATGTTGCCAAATGCAGTCTGAGCACGGCCTTAGAATATATTTTAATATATACGATTTAATATGGTATTAGTTTGATTCAAGGAAATGAAAATACAACTTTTTAAATGCCATTTTCTCATTTTGTTATTTATGTTTGTTCCCTTGAAATGCTGCCATTCGAAGCTATCAGTGTTAGGGTTTCTAAGATGATATACTGGTAAATACATGTATTTGTGCCAAAGAAATGGCAGTTTATAATTAAAGGTGTTATGAATACAAAATGTCAAAACACTATGCTCTTTAAGAAATTATTTCCATTACAGGATAAGTGTTTGGCCTCTTGAAATCAGCTAGTTTTTCTTACTACAGAATCCTATGACCATTCTTAAATATTGTATTTTGTGGTACAGCTTAACCCATCTCCATCAAGCTTTGCACAGTCAGTTTAATCGTTAATGTGATCTTTCTCTGCTGATGGGAAAGATCATGGTTTTGTTACAAACTTATTTTGAATGTTGTCTTGAGGCAATCTGACTTATATCATGGCCGATGTGCATTGGCTGAGTATTTTACATGTATTTGCTTGTAAACGCGAACAAGAGAGTGTTGCTCTAAACATCAGTTTCTTTATTACAATATTGTTACTTTGTCTCTTCAGGTTATCAAACCTTTTCTTTCTTAATTTTTGTATCACAAAATAATAATAGAGAGTATTATCATTAGAGTGACATAGTCCAGTTTCGTTACTTTTAACTTTCTAGGGTGTTTTCATGGTGTCATCTGAACAAAGTAATTGCATGTTTGCTGTTTTTATTTGCTTGCAAGATGTAAATAAAAATGTAACTTCAAGTACACATACTATTTTCTCCATTTGTGTCTACTTCAAATGATCATAATGCAGGTTCTAGATACAATGTATCTTTAAAATTCAAATTGTGAAATGTTCAACATTTTTCAGTGAAAAAACATAACTCATGGCATCAAATTTCCAAGATCAGCTAACTTTTTTTGTATGTCATCACTATTTGTTGATCCACCAAAATATATATATATATGCATATATATTTTGAAATTTGACTGGACTTATCATGACTGATGTTGATTGATTTTTAGCCCCCATGTACTTTGAAAAATATATTCAAGATATAATCAATAGGATGTTTGATGCAAAATCTTTTCTTTTCAGGATAATTACATGAATTCTTAAAAAGTGTGCATTTAGAACAAGCACTATCCTAATTTTAACCTTGAATCAGGTTTTGATATCATTTAAGCCCATCTCTCCAATGAAGGTTTATCAATATGTGCCTGGTTTTTGCATGCTACATAACATTAACAATTGTATCATGGTTACATTTGTACAGTAGTCTCTGGATATAAGCACACAGAATACAATGCACTCCGCTCATAGGCACGCTTTGGTCCCACGATGGATTTTTTACTTTATAATAATTTATATGCATGTAAGTACCACATTCACACCCAAGCAGGCTTAGCAAGTGAAAACTGTATAAGTGAAAAAAAAAAAAAAATTCAGCTAGCAATATGAGCTCTCTCCCTTGTAGGCCTACTATCTGCTACCAAATGATGGTTTCCTTGAGTACAATGGTGTAATGTCATTTAATTGGGAGTAGGAAGATGCAGGAGGCTTGAGTTACCCTACCCACTGGTTTTGGCTAGGGCCATCCCACACTCCTTACCATTGTCCTTGTCAGACCTTGTAATGTATGCACACCCCCCCCCCCCACCCCAAACAGCGGTGCCTTACAGTGCACAATGAGTGTGTGTAGTGTGGTGTAGGCTTAGAGTAGAGTAGGGGACTTCCGCAGGCCAGGGGAGAAATTCGCCACCCTGTTACATCTGTCAAGGAGCCATCCTACCCATTCCCAGACCAGTTGAAGTGTAAATTCTTAGGTTCCTGTCTCACTCTACATATATGCACCTCCACATACATGTATAAGCACACTTTTCAGCTCGTCCAACCATCATGCTTATATCCAGAGACTACTGTATTTCATTTTTGGCGCAAAGCACAGATCCAGCTATAGAGAGAGATTTCATCCATTCATTCTTAGTTATGTACAAGAAAACATCCATACAAAAACTGATTGTACATTTTGTACTTTTAATTCCAAAGAGAAGATGAACATATAACAAAAAATGACAACACCAAACACATGATGTACAGATGAAATGACATGCAAGCTGTGAATAATTGAAATGCTATGGACTGACAAGAATATCGGGAGAAAGTTATGCTTCAGTGCAGCACTGTGATAAATGTAGGAATCCACTGCAATTCTTTACTCTGAATTCTCTCAATGGCTGCAGCCTTACAGAAGCACATAAGTCTGGCATTTCTGCTGATTACTGAATATAAATGTCTTTACTGTTCATGATTTTTCTCTTGAAATGGGACAGTGTGACTTTAGACTAGATGTCTAACTGGGACTGAGAAGATGGGACACAACGATGTTTACCTGAAGCTGTCTGAAAAAGAAAATGTTTATTTCCTGCAGAATTACACTCATGGACAATTTCAATGGTTTATTTCCTGCAGAATTACACACATGGACAATTTCAATGGCAAGACATGAGATTTCGTGAAACATTATATAACCAATTATATCACTGAATAAACAAAAATGTGTTCATTTATGAAATATCTTGAACACTTTGAGGTGTGCATCTGTTGTTAGCCATTTCATCATTTCTCAAGTGTCATTTCTCTTGGTCAGTAGATGTCCAGGTTCAAGACCACCAACAACTTTTGCACTTTGGATTCCAGGCAAAATCAACTGTCCATTTTATCATAGAAAAATCTTGGCCAGGATGTCCACAAAATTGTTCAAGTAAGCATACACTAAAATAAAACATATAAATGCTCTATGATTCCTCTTAATGGAGGACCCATAAAACTCATAACATTTTGTCTAGGCAGAAACGAAAAAAAAAAAGGGGGGAATGTCACATGTTACTTTGCTTCAAAAACATATTTTTTAATACTGTGAGTGTGACTTTCTCTAGAAGAAATGTGATGAGACCATCTGCAAAATTTCTAATGGCCACTTCTCAGCTAACTCTTAACCAAAATAACACTTTCAACTTCACAAAACTATTTGAAACACTAAACCTAAATGCAAATGTCTTTAAGTCATACTAAATAAATAAGGAAAGATAAAGAGGTCTCAATTCAACTACTGAATGTCATACATGAAAACACCATCAGTCCCCACTGAGGTTCCAGAAGAAATGCAAACTTACAAAAGATCTTGCAAAAACGATTGAAAAAAAAAGGGGAAATACCAGCATTAAAGTGCAAATAAAACTTCTGAACAAGACATATTTTGCATTTTCTGATGCCACTACCCCTGGTTTGCTAACACAGACAGAATTTAAGAGGGATGCATGTTAAAACAAAAACAAAAAAAAAAAATTTATGACCACCTCTGCCACTCTATATCCTTAAAAATACAAGCGATGATTCTTGGCTATTGCCCAAACAATTTCTGCAGGAAAAAATACTGCCTGCAAGCACCTCAACTAAGAACTTCTCTGTAAGTAAGGAAACATTATCATACAAAATGATTGAGATTTTTTTTGTTGTTACTGAAAACACGAAGGAATTCTGGCCTGCTCATTTTAGTCTTCAATGTCAAATACAAAGTTAAATTAATATCGGCCATGACGATCTCGAGATCTGGACCTTCTACGGTCCCGCCTGTCTCCATCTCTATCACTTCGATCTTTCCTGCGATCCCCTCGGCCATTTTCACGTCCACCACCGCCTCTGCGATCATCCCTGTCCCTGCTTCCTCCAGACTCCCTGCGACTGCCACTAGTAGGGGGCGATCTGGACCTCGACCTTAACAAGAAAGTACAAACATTAACTGAATAACAAAAAATACATTGCTTTCATGACTCATGTCTGCTTTGTAGAATCAAGTCAGATACAAAGATTTTATGAGATAAAAATAAGTTTCCTCACTATATAAGACAAACTGTAATCCCAGTGACTTTCATGAACAAAATAGGCTACATAAAATATCGTTAATAAACAACTAAAGAATTTAGTCGAAGAAGGTGTCTTCAAAGTTCATACTTTCCTCATCCCCAATAAGCTACCATCCTTGCAAAACACTGGTGATACTATTAAATACTAATAATTTAACATCATCACTGCCTTCCAAGTTTTCAGCACTACCAATCAGTAAACAGATTCTGTCAATGTCATCATGCTGAAAACCACTCCCAGGAGGTTGAAAGGCTTACAAAGAACAGATATGGTCAGTGATAAACATACAAAGAAAATGTTATGTGAAATGCAATCCAGCAAGTCGCTTGAAGAAAAAAAATGTTGAATTATTGCATTTCTCAAATAATTCAATGTAACAAAAGCCTTCTGCATGTACATAAAATTACTGTTTAAAAAGGGATGGGAAAAAAATGTCTAGTCTTATGTAATCTACCTACCTTCTGCCCTTCTTGCGACCACGGCCATACAACTCCCTCTTCAGCTCACGTGAGATAGGTTTCAGATGCATGAAATTGCAAAAGCCTCCTCTGGTGCATTCCCTGTAGCAGAAAAAAAAAAAAAAGAGAATGAGTGGGCTCAGACGAGCCACAATATAATATTTTTGTGATTCACATTTCCAACCTTTAATGAGAATGTACACTTATCATGAAAATGATGCACTTTCAAAAGATCTTTTACTTTTGTATTCTGGTCCCAGGAAACCTAGCTGACAACTGGCAATCCCGAAAATCAGCTGCCACAGTGAGGATAAAACTGAGCAAGGCCAAGAAAACCCAAGAATGGGAGGACAAGAGAGAAAGAAGGAAAAAAATCACACACCACATTCAGCTGCTATTTCTGTGGCAGGACATGTCTCTCTCACACTAGCCTCTGCAGCCATGAAAGGAAATACTCCTCTTGGCCTCAAGGGTACATGATCTATGGTCATTTGTGACCATTTCATTCCATTTGTCATCAGCAGCAGTGTTTCCACAGGACATTGCGGGATTATTGGACAAAGTCTTGCGATCCTGATCAGAATGTAACAAATGGACAAAGCATGTGGAAACTTTGTCATTTAACTCTAGATGGAGGAGGACGAAAAAGACAATTCTATGACCCACCACATTTTCTATAAAGAGCAAGAGGAAATTAGAGTAGATCTAAGCTGGGGAATTCACAGGTGAAAACAAAAACAGTACAGGTATTCAAAATGGTGTACACGAAAAATGACAAAACAAAGGTGAGGTCAAATATGAACTAGTGGCAAGGCCAGAGTGAATATCTGCTGCTCCAACTGCCTGTAATAATGAGAAGAGCTCTCCGTAGTTGTAGTTTTGGCCAGAACAGGGGCTAAAGCCATTCTACTCACCCCATCTCATACTGGCGGCAACACGCCTCTCTGAAGTCTGTAACTGGGGAGAGTTCACAGTGAATGGGTCTCTGGTTGAACCAGCGGTTGTTCAGCTCTGCCACTGCCTTCTCTGCATCTTCCTCTTTGTGAAACTTTGGATCAAAGATAACCTTAATTATTTACTTAATAAACGATTAACATCACCACCTAATATATCAAAATTTTCTGTTGCAAAAACAGTTGTCAGTGAGCCACAAAAGATGGTTGCAATATTACTAAATTATGATGTGTTTAACTCATTCTATCCGGGCTATGAGTTATCTCGTAAAGACTACTGATCCGGGCTACGAGATAACTCGTAATGGTTATACCAAACGGGCTTTCGCCTATT
>JBCAUA010082748.1:0-10716 GCA_038406235.1 Peronia verruculata | reverse complement strand
AAGAGAGAGACGGAAGACGAATGGACTGATGGATAGATGGACAAACGGACGGACGGACAAAAAGAGGGATGAATGGGTGGACTGAATGAAGGACAGATGAATTGGTCGTTCAGTCTTTTGGGTATGTATGTATTTTTATCTGTATGTTTTGTTAATTTATTTTTGTTTGGTTTTCAAATTGACATCTATTACTATCTGCTGTGAAGCCAACACTTTCTGCAAAGTATAACTGAAAGCAGCAAATATTTTGAAGCGTCATATGTGAGGGTGTGTGAATTAGATCTAAAGGAACATAATCGATACTCTTCGCGTCATGATGCGCAAATTGGTGCGCATATACGGTCTGGTGCTCCCTGAGTGGAGGGCGTTTATACAGCGATAGTTTTAGAAAGTGGATTTGTTTGTTTAACTGACATCCAACATCCAAAGGTGATAGATGCGCAGTTTGATGCGGAGATGACGGGGTGGAATTCTTCGTCACTCTCAACATTATTTGAATTCATTCGTCGAGTCATTATTAGGAAGAAGCTGAGCGTTGAATCGTCCACTATGCATTTTTATAATGGTACATGTAATTATAGCACTTTTTTTTTTCATGGTGGTTAGAAATCCACTTATCTACTCGTTCTTCTGTCTATTCGTTCTTCCGTCCATTCGCCCGTCCGTCCATCCATCCACTCATCCGCCCAGCTCAGCCTCCAATACGCCTACGAGACGGACCTGATAACCGAACTGCAACGGAAGACACAGGCACTGGAGAGACTCTACTGAAACGTCTTGAGTTTGTCATTTCATACTTGGACCATATTACAAATGGGCAAATTTGTAGATCCGCCATACAGCACAGTGGCCGTCAGGAAGACCATCATATCGGGAGCTTTCTTTGTTGCTTATCTCCTCATTTGGGCTATTTGGAGATATAAATTTAAGTCATATGAAAAAGGGATAGTGAATCTACCATATAATGTATTTTTTTTACCAATCGCTTGTCCAAACAGATAGATTTTGAAAATCATGTTGTCTTGTCTCCTATGAGCAAGAACAATTCATGCTAAACATAAAACAATCATTTTCTCAAAACACACAAAGTGGAGATAGAGCAAGAGAGAGCTGAGCTCACGATATACAGATGTGGAGAAAAATAGAAACAAGAATGATAGAATAATGCTGCCTGCAAGGAAAAGTAGATGGTAGGCGAAAAGTGGTGAGTAGTAGAGAAGATGGGACTTTTCAGGAATTGGGCGGAGACCTATGCCCAAGTCCACAACCGCAACGGGGGGAGAAAATTAGTGCACGATTTGTCACGACGAATCCTGATGTTCCCAGATGGAGTTAAGAGCTAGGAAGAATAAGAAGACGAAGAAGAGGAAAGAAAAGGAGGAGGAGAAACAGAAGAAGAAGAAGAAGAAGAAGGAAAAAAAAAAAGACTAGGTCAAGCGCCCTGAGCTGAGGCCAAAGATAGTAGAATAAGGTTACTCTACTATCTTGGGCTGAAGCCCACAGTATGAACAATCAATTTCAGTCTGTTGGCTGCAGTAGTGACCAGATAGACCATCACTTCTGGGGGGTCCGGCGCCTGACCCCAGGTCATTAAAGTGCCATAAAGCAAAACATTAGAACAGGGGGTCAATTGTGGAGTTTGCAGAGAGAGAGAAAGCTGTCAGCTATTAAACCACGGGCGCCGTTGGTTTGTTTGCGCGGCCTATCAAGCTGACAAGCTGTCAACTGTGCAAAGCAGTAATATTTTAAAATGTCTCGTAAACAGACAAGACAAGCCAGGGACTGAGAGACTACCTTTGCTTTGATAGAACACCATTTCTTCTGGAAAGAGTATTTTTAGGCTCGAGAAAATTGAAAATCAGCACTTAGTTTTTGCTTTATGCGGAGAGCATCAGTTTACACTACCATAATGTTGTCGTTTCCTTAAAGATACTCATTTTTTTTTTTTAAAAGGACAGTTTGTGGGCCTAGATGACAATATTCTCTGGGTACTGTTTTTCTGTTTGGCTTGGCTTTGGAAAGTCTTTCAGATGATACAACATAACAATAAAATCTATGAACAGACTGGTCTCTTGATATTTCTTAAGTTTTAAGAGAAAGGAAAGCAATTTAGCTTTGGGTATTACGGAGAGGTAGTTATTTCAATAGGTGAGAGATATTTAATATTAAACTAAGGTGTCTTGGAAAGAGGGCTTTTGTCAAAGTGGCTGGAGAGATAGGGAGAGAAAATGGAGATCATATCATGGGAAAGGGGAGGGAGGTGAGGCGTTTAGGCAGTGAAGGATTTAAAAAAAAAAAAGGGGGGGGGGTGGAGGAAGGGGGAATAGGGAGGTTTAAGGCTTTTACTAGAGATTTGTTGGCTGAAGGCTACAACCAAAGGAGTTAGTTGCCAAGAACTGAGACAAATATTCAAAGACTTTCTACAGCCTTACTGTATAGTTTTGAAGAACTGTTCTTGAATATTTCTATTTTTGATTTCGGGCTATCTGTTGGCCGCTTTGTTCATTTATGTTTAATGTTTCTCTGTTCTTTTGTTTTCGTCCATCCATCTTTCAGTCTGTTTCGCTTATGTATCCATCTGATTCTGTCTGTCCACAGATTTGTCTGTCGACTTACCTATCTATCCACCCATCATCCACCCAGCTTTTCATCCATCAGTCCATCCGTTTGGATTCCAGGAGAGACAGGGTTAGGGAGGGGAGGGGGTGTATAATCACGATAATACAAAAATTCCATAACACAAAATTTCCAGGGAAATGTAAATAACATCAAAGTCTCCCTGTCCGTGAGCCCGCCCTGTGACCCATTTCTTCATGCCTGGCCGGTTCCCTTGCCGGCTCAGTATGTTTTTGATACAAGCTGAATACATCATGACACCGATCTCATCAGTCATTTCAACCTGGCATGCCTGCTATGTACAAAAGCCTGGAGAGAGGGCAAGCAAGCATTTGAATTAGAAAAGCCTTTTTCGTGGGTCTTCTTATTCATTTTTTTTGTTCTCTTTCACAGCCTATCCTGACATATACCACACAACTAAGAAAAGCTTTGAAGTATTGAGAGTTAATTATTATGTGTGTAGCATTTCAATTCTGAGAAAGTGGGATTATCTGGGCTTTCAGTGCTTGCCCAGTTTGGTGGCAAAGGGAGAAACATGTTGGGTGGCTTACATTAAGGAAATAACTTCAGAACATCGAGTTTTAGTGCAGATCAATACATGGACGATGTATTTAATTGGCTCAAGCAATTTCATGATACGCTCATGGAAATTCCAATTTGTCTCGAAAGAGTACTCAATATCAGGCAATTTCGAAATACACTTGTGGAAATTCAACTCTGTCTCGAGACACTACTCAGTATCACGCAATTTCATAATACTGTTTATGAAAGTTCAACTCTTGTCATAAAATGGTAAGATCAGGCGAAATGATAGATCGCAGTTTCAGAGTTGGTTGAACCATTTTGAAAAACTACTTAGGTCTGGTAAGAGTAACTGCATCACTCCTCGGGCAGGAGAAAGTTAACTTGAGAAAGCTCAGAGATTTAACATCGATTGTGAAATAAGAGAAGCTGAGAAATATCTAGTGACAAGAATGTTTTAAAAACTTGTGTTTAAATTGCACCTCTCATCATATTTCTTTGAGAATCTTTTCTCTCTATGAATGATCTATCACAAAAAGGTAAATGGTGTTTAGTTACTAGGGCTTGAAAAAAAAAAGATGCATCATTGATTTTCAATTGTTAAAAACTGCATCATTTCTAAGGTGTAATGCATGCATGAAGATCTAGAAATTGTCTTTGTTGGTTACTTTTTGTTCATTTCATACAAAAATGCGAATGAAATGTTTCATGCTGAATGAATGACGAATACATGGTTCGATGATTGGGTATTACAATACAAGCGAGTGAGACCCAGCGCGAGCTTTTCTGGCCAGGAAAGCATCACTAACAGCACTTCTTTTTTAAAGGCATGTATATTTAAAAGAACAAAACGAAACAACAATGAACATTCATGCTTCATTTCTTTCTTCTTCTCTATCTCTTTTTGGTTTCTGTCTTAGACACGGTCTGCAGAAACTGATATTTATCTCTTCATCATTATTTTTGTCTCTCTCTTTCTTTTTTTTTTTTTCTTTCGTGTATACTCCATCCCGGAATGATGATCGGCAGATGTTAATGTGAATATTTTTGTGATGTGGACTCAGATTGTTACATCTGACTGATCTGTTTTTCATGTTTGCTGTGCATTCTGTACATAGTGTGGCTTGTGTACACATTGATATGTTTTTGTGTGGACTGCCCATGTGTTTGTGCATAATCCGTGAATAGGTACGATATCATCATGCTGTGTTTTAGGTAGTGAGATTGGTTTCATGTTTGATATATGTATAGCTGTATTCTAGTGGACGTAATACATTTTTCATATGCTTAGTGTCCATATGTGATGTGTGATACAGTCTAATCTTTTTTAATGTGTTAATGTCCCTGCCCCGCCCAAGGTTTTGTCTTGCTTTCTGAATGTTAATTCAAAGAGACCACTCGTGTGTGTTCAAAGACCAGGATCGTTCTGTTGCACAGATATGCTCATTGTGTGCACAGGGCAAAAACTATCATATTGCCTTGATTGAAACCTGGCAGTTAAGGGGTGAAAGTGTTTTCCAAAAAGCCTGTTCAGCCCCCCCCCCCCCCCCCCTCCCCAAGCCATTTTTGTTTTTCTGTCTCTCTCTCCCTCTCTCTCTCTTTTTTTTAACTTTTATAAGAAGGAGGGAGGGAAGGAGATGTTTGAGACTTTCCTTACAAATTTCAAAAACAAAGATTGTTATAGTTCTTTTTCTCTGTAATTTTTCCCAGAAGCAAAGGCCCTGTGGTCGGAGGCCATGAGCGAGAGCCCAGCCCTGTCAGCGCAGGAAGCTCGGCACTGAGGTCTGAGAACAGCTTCCTGATCGAGGAGCTGGCACAGCTCATCTCGGAGAGCATCAGCGCGGATATGAACACACCGCCCACCGCTCTGGCAGCCAACCCCAGTACCACCAGCAGCGGCATCACTACCACCAGCGGCACTAGCAACGGCAAGGCTGCCAAAAGTGGCGGTCTGGTGCAGCAGATTAAAACTGGTGAGAATCAAATCAGATATCCCTTTAAATTTCGCAGAGATTGATTGAGATTGGTCCATATTCCACCGAGATTAGTCTAAATTGGTCCATATTCCACAGAGGGTCTGAGTTGACCCATTTTCCCAGAGGTTGGTTGAGATTGGTCTGCCACAGTGAGTCTATTAGTCCACAGTACACAAAGAATGGCCAAGATTGGTTCATATTCCACAGAGAGTGGCTGAGATTGGTCTGTTCTCCTCAGAGATTGGTCTGTTTTCCTCAGAGATTGGTCTATATGAGATTTGGTCATGGAATGTCTCAACAGAATTCTCAATATGAATGAAATTTTGGATGAAATCTGAAAAGTCATGGAATCAGATTATTGCAAAAGCATTGTGAGCATTGTGTGTGTACCTGAATTTTTCCTTTAGGAGACAGTGTAAATAAGGCATTTTTAATATCTTCATCAGTTTCAGCCAATGTAATCTTTCAATTTTTTTATATCGCTGTTGCAGTTTTGGGTTCTTTGCTGGTTGACAGTCTAGGCCTTGAAATTCAAGACGGTTGTATAAAATTAAGCTTATGTTGTAGTGAACTATATCGACAAGCGTTTTCTGAGAGATGTTAGTTGCTCTTTGAGATGAAAGTTTATATGCATATGAGCAGGACCATACTAGACCTGATGAGACAGATATAAATATGCACTGCATCTAAAATTATAGAGGCTGTATAACATCAGTTGTTTAAAAAATTCTTCATAATACATGTACTTTAGTACCAACAGTACCTGAGAGAATTTGTCACGGTAAGTGCATTGCAATGTTCTCAAGAGATCTGGTGTAATTATTTACCAAAGAGAGAATATTACTAGAATGTAGAGAGATATTGTCAAAAACAGCAATCTGTTTTGTGTTTAGTTTTAATAGTTTTCAAAGTGCATTATATGTATCTCAATATGTGTCCTGTTCTGAAGAAATCCATCCAGTTATCAGAAGCAAATAAAATCGAATAAACTTTTTTTTGTTGGTTTGTTGTTTCTCAAAATTGCTTTGAATGGCTGTCAGACTTTCTGTCAGTTCCAAGAGTGTCACTGGTAGACAGAATTAAGTCATTAATATTTTGCTTTTAAATGGTAATTGAAAAATCTCACTGTCTGACGAGTTTGTCAGATTGCTGTACATAGATATGCGTTAAAAGAAAGAGAAACCTGCCTAAACAGTTACTTATGAGAAAGCTGCATGTCTCCAGATTTTCACTGATTGTAGTTTTTCACTGATATCAGATTTTCAGGCTTTTTGTAAAATTATTTTTTGAAATTAACATTTCATACAGATTCAGTGTCCATGACTTTATCTCATCTGTCTTTTAATACTAACACATTGAATTACTTTTTCGTTTGATGTAGTGGTAATGTTGCTTTCACGTTTTCTGAAATGTATTTTGGCATTTACATCCTTGATGTGAAAAGTTTGAGTAACATTGTGTATGTGACTTTTGTCTTTTCCGTAGTCTATGGGCTCAGGATGTTGTATATGAGATTGATAAGGATTCTAATGGGCAGTTGATTGTATACGTCCTGGGAAGCTAAAGATGTATGCAAGTGTCTCCTGTTGGTTGGATCTGTTGAGGTATAGCACTTAGATCCTATACTTTGCACGGCTA
Organism: Peronia verruculata; assembly: GCA_038406235.1. Taxonomy (NCBI): domain Eukaryota; kingdom Metazoa; phylum Mollusca; class Gastropoda; order Systellommatophora; family Onchidiidae; genus Peronia; species Peronia verruculata. Next base: position 3,964 of record JBCAUA010082748.1, on the reverse strand, counting down.
AGTGCTGCATAAATGCTTTCTATTTATTATTGTTTCTTTTCCCTCCATCCACACAGAGAATACCAGCAGCAGCCAGTCCTCGAACGCAGTCCAGCAAAGTCAGGTCTCCTCCAGCAAGCCCTCCTTCGTGCCCAATGACCTTCTTGGTTCACTGCTTCTCAAGGTAAGACACAACCACTAATTGTCTGTGCCCCGTCTAATTACGTGACTCAGACTCCGCATCCGTCTTTTCCATGTTAATGGTGTGACTCTAACTCCGTATTTTTCTGTCCACTTTTAATTTATCCTTGGTCAGAAAGTTGTTCTTTGCAGAGATAATGGGACAATCAAGAATTTGTTGTGTCATCTACTTGTTGAAAAATCCTCTAAATTCACCATCTGAAGGGCAGAAAACAATGTTTGACTCCCATTATAGCATTGTCTTTTTAACAATGACTGGGTGTAACATATAGAGGTGGTTAGTAAACAAATACAAGAACAGCGTGCAGCTTTCGGTGGCTAAGATCTTCCGAAGCAAGAAAACAAAAGCACATGTTCACATTTATGTTGTTGGTAGATGGCTCGTTAGTGGTGCCAAGAGGAGATGGGACGGAATGAAAGCAAATGGCGGCATTGTTAAACATGAACTCGTGTATCATAGAGAAAGTGGGATGTGATTTTGCTGAGAGAAAATTTTTTTTGTGTGTTGATTTTAAGCAAGACTTTGGAATATTGCTGATCATAAAAATGCATGGTAGGATTGGTCATTTTGGTGAAATTTGAAAAATGATATTTTAAATATATGGGTAGAGTTTGTTAATTAAGATCTAATCTCGTATCGTATCACTGTTTTCAACACAGGGAAAAAGAACCTCTAAGTGCTTACCTTGTGGTTCCCACTGGGGTCGGCTGATAAATTTGTGGGGTGTCATTATGTCATTATGTACATACCTGGGGATTTAAGAGCTAAGCTCCTATGGTGACATCTTCATGTCTAATGCCATGTGGCTCGGTAGCCGGCCAGCCAGTGGCGAGGTTTCTTTAGACAACCCCCTCCCTCACAGGTCTTAATGATGTCAGTGTTTTAAGGGACCATTCATTTTCTGGGGCCTGTCTCGTATTTGTCTCAGAGGGGTGGGCCACATAAAGTAGTATAACTCTTGTTACTCTCTCTGTTCATTTTGTATTTTGTTTAAATTTTGAGTGTGGGTAGATTTTATTCTGTTATAGTTTAATTTGTATGTTTGTTTATTGTTTGTTTCTCATACCTTTCTGTATTCTGTAGTTGGTTTGGTTTCAGTATGTGAGGAGAGAGCCAGAGCTAATAATTTCCAGTTGATGCTGTTTTATCTGTTTGTTATTTTTCTATATTACAATCATTTCTCATACAAGCAGATTAGATCAGCAATGATGTCAGAATTTTCACATAGAATTTTTTGCCATGGTGATCAGTGACAAAAAGCAACGAGGCCATTTGTCTTGTGACCAGGGTAAATGGGTTGGATGTCGTGCTGGGCAAGAAAGATAAACAGCCATTTTTGGTTTTTAACTACTTTCCGCCTAAGACACCAACTTTTTTTTTTGTTTTCACAAAACGACAACTTAACCTTTTTTAATATGAAAAGAACAAAAAAAATTTTGATATCAAAGCCGGAAAATAGTAAAAAAGGGAGAATTGCAATTCTTTATCTGTTTGTTATGATGCCTTATATTTCAATGTCATGCAAGAATGACGGTCAAAGTGGCCTTGGAAGTGTTGGAGAAGTGGATATGCATGTGTTACTTTGTCAGTTGCGTTTATTTCTATCACTTTTTGCTCCCTGTCTGTCCTGTTAACTAGATAATCTTGTGCTGCTCAATCTCTCATTGTCCTGTAAACAACAACAAAAAAGCAACAAATAAAAGTACATAGAAAGTTTAGTTTCATTAATACTAAAACAAATAAAAGTACATTGAAAGTTGAGTTTTATTAATAATAAAACAAATAAAAGTACATCCACAGTTTAGTTACATTAATACTAAAACAAGTAAAAGTACATACATGTATAAAGTTTGTTTTCATTATTAATACTAAAACAAATTCAAGTACATGAAAGTTTAGTTTTATTGATACTAAAACAAATAAAAGTACATCAAAAGTTTAGTTTCATGAAAATTAAAGCAAATAAAAGTACACTGAAAGCATAGTTTCCTTAATACTAAAACAAATGAAAGTACATTGAAGGTTTAGTTTTATTGATACTGAAACAAATAAAAGTACATCGAAAGTTAAGCTTCATTAATACTAAAACACAAGAAATGTAATGAAAGAGTGTAATGAAAAACATATTTTCTCAAACTTTGAATCAGATTACTTAGTACCACTTTACATGTGTACTCCTCATTTGTAGTAATGATATAGATGCTACAATGCAGTTGTGTATTACAGTACTATCATTGTTAAATGCTGCACTTTGTGTGAGTGACACTGTGACTTGCATTGTCTTATCCACAGGCTTTAAATGGCTTTCTGTTTGTGGTGAACAGCCAAGGCAAAGTCGAGTTTATATCTGAGAACGTTACACAGTTTCTAAAGTATACCCAGGTTAGTCAGTTTGTTGAGGTTTCTGACATTCTTTTCCATCTTTCTCTCTTCATTTCTTTCTTTTTTTTTTTTTTTTTCAAAATTTCAGTCCCCCTATCCCTCTCTATCTTTGTCTCTTTTTTTTCTCTCTCGCCCTCTCTCTATCTGTCTGGTTTTCTCTCTCTTCTTCCCCTTTCTTTCTGTCTTTCTCTATTTCTGTCTTTTTGTCTTTCTTTCCATCTCTCTGCCTGCCTGTCTCTGTTCTTGTCTGCCCTACTGTTTATGTACGTCATCTCATTATTCTCTTTCACCATGGATTTTTTTTTCTTATCTTCTTTTATAAAACACATGTAGTTCTTTTCTTTCGCTCTCTCTTTCTCTCTCCATTTGCCTCATTCCCTCTGTCCTGCCGCACTTTTCATTCAGTCTCTATCATTCTCTTCCATCATGGTTTTTCTCTCTTTTCTTCTTCTTCTTCTTTTTTTTTTTTTTTTTCAATATTCATTCTGATATTCATCATTTCTCTCTCTCTCTCTCTCTCATGTGATATCCAGGAGGATCTGGTGGGCAAGAGCATTTACAACATCATCCACGTCGGAGACCACCCACAATTCAGTAACAGCTTACTGCCTATGACATTGAGTAAGTCCCAACTTCTACACTCTTTCTTCACATTGAAGTCATTAACATTCAAACTTGGACTTGGCATTGTTTTTCTCTCCACAGCTTCTCAGACAGCATTCCTGTTTTGTTGATACTTTTGTTTGATTATATCATTATGTAGGGGGGAAGTTTAGCAAAATGGTAAAACACTTCCTGATCATAGAAGCCAATGAGCATCATGCCTAATGCCTAGTTGGGAACTGACTGGCTAGATTACATGATATATGTGCAGGCATGAAGTTTGTCTAATGTTAAGTCAGTCCTATTGTATGGAAGTGAAACTTGGAGATTAACTCAGACTTGGACCAACTAGTTACAAAGTTTTATGAATGGCTGCTTGAGGAAGATCCTGGGCATTAGATGGTCCTTTACCGTTCAGAAAGGAGTACTCTGGGAATGGACAGGGCAGAAACCAGTGGACAGAGAGACAGGTCAACGAAGATGGAGGTGGATAGGACACACCCTTAGGAGGCCATGCAGCAGCACTACCAAGCATGCACTTCAGTGGAACCCACAGGGACAGAGAAATGGGGATAGACCACGAGCAACCTGGAGAAGACTGATGGAGGATGATTTGAAGAGAGGAGGGCTATAGTGGAAAGATGCGGTGAAAAGTGCCCAGGATAGGAAAAAGTGGAAGTCTGTTGTTGGTGGCCTATACCCTGATACAGGCTGAAAATGGCGATGATGGTGATGAACATATTAGCGACCCATCTTTGCCAACTACAGAGTGTCCTCAAGCAGTCTGCAGTCCTGTCT
>JBCAUA010082737.1:0-10716 GCA_038406235.1 Peronia verruculata | reverse complement strand
AAAGAAAGAAAGAAAGAAAGAAAGGAAAGAAAGGAAAGAAAGAAAGAAAGAAAGAAAGAAAGAAAGAAAGAAAGAAAGAAAATTTCCAAAATCCAAATTTCTACCCATAAAAATTCTTCTCACAAAAGCTGAGAATGCACTGTGCAGAGATAATCCTACTTTCTTACCCTACACATACATAATAATTAATTGCACTTCCGACTCGCCAAACCGCTCTGGGCCAAACGGAAACTCACCGAGTACATAGTGTTTTGCAGATTGGTCACTATTACTCGTCCTGCCGTTGGTGCTGACGTGTCTACAGTTATGCCATCACTGCACTCTCCCACCTCGGGGAGATCTTCCACCCACTTCTCGTGGACGATCTGGGTAGGCTCAGCATGGACGCACACCGCGTACCTTCGGCCGTGAGTCAGGGCGGAGCCGCCGGTAAAGTAAATGTTGGCGTATTCGTGAGCTGGGCGGGACAAGGTAAAAAAAAAAATATACAAAAAGCTATAAAATAATATGTTAGTGCATTGTGCAAAGTAGTTGCCATATTATACAGAATCTGTTAACTGTTGTCTTTCTCTGTCTTTGTTTTTCTGTCGTTGTCTTGCCTTTTATTTGTTTGGATCCTTTCTCATTCCTATCTCATTCCCTCTCTCACTCCCGTCCATTCACTCCCTCTGTCACATTTTGTCTCCCGCATTCCCTATCTCATTCCTTCTGTCACATTTCCTCTGTCTCTCCCATTCCTTCTCTCCAATCCTCTCTCGTACATTCCTTCTTTAATATTCCTCCTTGCACAATCCTCCCACATTCCTTCTTTCATTCTCTCTCTCACATTCCCTGTCTCCCATTTCTTATGTCTTCCATTCCCTTTCTCGTTTCTTGTCTCTCTCACACCCCCCTCCCCCCTCTCATTTTGGAACCAATAGGTAGCAGAGATAGGTAGAGGCCATGTCCAACATATATCGTTATCCTTTGGTGAAAGCCAGGGCTAAGCCAACAGGGATAACTCAAACTCACTCGTTTCACCACAGAAGACGGCATTGGCATGGTTACAAGGATCGTTCAGACTGAGGTGGTTAGTTCCGACCCGGTGTGTGCTGGTCCAGCTGCCGGTCAGTCTGACCACGGCGTACGTATAGTTCCTGTGACGTAGCTTGGGCCATACGGCCGAGATGATGTTCGTGTAGGGCGTGTAGTCAGCATCGGGCGTCGGCCATTCCGCGTTCTTCTCCAATACTACGGCATCTCCTATGTAATCTTGATCGCCAGCTGTAGGATACACAGAAAGATTATGACACAATGGTTTTGCTTTTCTTCTCTCACATGTGTGAGGGCCAAATGTAACAAATTTAATGTCAACTATTTATTCACAACGCCACCAGGGACTAGAAACCCTCATTTCTACTTTCATCTATAAGCCATATTTTGTGTGGCCTCTGTTCTTGTTGCTATTGTATTAGTTTTGTTATCGAAGTATTATGGTTATTGTTACTCTCAATATTAACTTTATGTTAAACAGATGTTAAAATTATCTACATTCAGTCACCTCAGAATTAAAGTGTCCTAACTCAACGTAACACTGTGGTAGTTAGGACATTTAAATTTTGGGGTGACGATATCTCTTGAAGAACATTAGGGTGATTGACTTCCAATTGTTCTAAAATAATGTACCTGTAGATGGTCATTCCTAATCCTCAGTCCAGGATGTGACCTATAACTTACCTTGGGCTCCCACAGCGTCGATGACAACATTGGGAACAATGAGAAGAGGATCGTAGGCTGTGCAGTTTTGTATCTCAGTGCTGATGACGGAAGCCATTCCCACCTGTAGGCACAGGGGAGGGAAAGGGGGGGGGTTTAGTGAGGGTCCACAGCAGATGGAGGAGTTGGTGGAAACTGACAGCGTCCGCTATTTCAGGTCTATGCTTTCCAAACTCAACGAGGAACGAATGTTTCGAATGTTTTGAGTTGCATGACCTGTATCTCAAAAGTCCGTTCAAAACAGTCTCAAAGGAGGTTTAGATTAAGTTGAGAATTTGGGCTGAAATATTATATCTAACTTTCTGCTTGTATTTTTCTACCTCTCTTTCAAATTTTTGCTTCTCGAACATATAATTTGTTTATCTGAATGGAATAACAACGAGGTTAATGTTAACGATGATAATGGTGATTTATTGCCTCGAACAGGAGTCAACAGAATTCGAAAAATTGACATCAGCTTAATCAATTTTTACTATATGTTCTATATCATTGTGTGTTTCTTTTTTGATGTTTTTCGATACTTTGCCCGTAGACAATCGTCTTATATTTTAAAACATCCATATAAAACGGTTGCGATGATAATTTGTTATCTTGAAGAAGAAGCAATCATATTAGAAAATTTGATGAGTTCCATCAATTCATTTAATTTTCCACTAATCAGTTCTCCAGATTGTTCTTTACTGATTTCGTTATTCAATTATTTTAGTATATTTAGCTAGTTTACAAACCAAGCCTTAAATTTTAAGACATGTATAAAATGATAATGGTGGATGGAAATAATAAAATAACAATTGACAAAGCTCATGTTATAATGAGCACAAAAGCTCGACAGTAACCAGGCTCGTGTATTTCACTGTCTTAGATTAGTCCACCAGAGTAATTTCACACACATGATATGGCCACTAACATGTCATGGGATGTCAGAGAAATTAGCCAGAATCGTAATCGTAGCAAAGGTTTTCAACTAAACCCTACCTTGCAAAATGGAAAGTCATGAGTAGAACTACAAATTTTCTTTTAGCCAACAAAGCAATGCCTTATGGCAACAATGCTTCTTCAATATGTACAGTATGCTAATAAAGCTTATACTCTTCTGGGGTCAGTTCGAAAGACCAGCTATCATAGATCATTTTATTCATCAGTTTTGCCGGTTGTATCCTATTGTGATAAACTATATTTATGCACGTCCAGAAGCTGAAATGAACACGTTCTCCACCATAATCGACATCAGTTCAATGACTATGTCGTCAGTATCACCTCTTCGCCCCTTCAATTATATATGCCTTCTTTTATACGCCTTTTTTCTATCCTCTACTTACGTAGTTGTATCCCCTGATGGATATTCTGCGGCACACTGAGAAATCCAGGGCGGGGTTGAAAGTCAAGGTGATTGAGGTCTGAAAAGAAAGGTAATATGTATAAAAAAATAATTTAAAAAAAGGACAGAAAGTAAGAATGATTTACGTGACACAATGGTTCTCGGAGTACGTGACACAAGATTCTGCTACATTGTGTAAGAAAACGTATACTTGTGTTTCTATTACTGTCACGGTCAGATGGTCATTGCTCAGATTCTGTGGTCAGGAATGGACATCAAATATAAAGCTGACAATAATTTGTCGGTTATTCCCGTAGCTTGGCAACGCCCTTCTCAGTGAAAGGACAGAAGCAATAGAAAGTGAATAGGAGAGAGGGCAGATTTCTAATAATAGCAGCAATAACAACAACAACAACAACAAAGAGCGAACAAGAATCATAATATAGAAATTAACTTTAAAAGTGTGGTAAGGCTGGAAGCGATGTGGTAAGAGGGGATCAAATGATGTTTTTAAAACTGTATGATTTACACAACTGTCTCGTGAAAAGTATGAGAATGGAGCTTGAAATGCTAAAAGCCTAACCTGAGATAAGAAGCAAAGTGTTTGATTTACGAAGAACGGGTGGGGGGGGGGGAGGGCTAGTCTGAAAATACTAAACCAAACACGAGTCAAATTTATAGACAGCGAACTCTGTGATTTACAGTGTGTGGTATGGAAAGGTTAGGTGGAAAGCCTTGAAATGATAAAAAGCAAACGCCAACTACATGATCAGCAGCTCCTTATGACTTACAAACCTGTTCTGAACAAAAACGTGACATGATTACGAACAAACAGTGGTCACATAGAAAGTGAACTGTCAGACTTACAAAGCTTTTCTGAACAAGAGCTTGACAATATCAAAATCAACTTATAGTCCCAAACATCCGAACTAACTGCCCCAGCCTGTCTGACTCACAAATCTGTCCTGAACAAGAATGTGATATGATCAGACCTAAATTAGAGTCAAATAGAAAGCCAACTTTCTGTGTGTGCCAAACAAACCTAGTCTGGAAAAAGGGCTTGGAATGATCAAATCAATATAGAGTCACGTACAAAATGAATTAATTGTGTCCGTCAAACTGACAAACCTAACTGTTATGAACAAGAACTTGAAAAGGTCACGAACAAACGGTAGTCACATAAACAGCGAGTTGTCAGACTTACATAGTTGTTCTGACCAAGAGCTTGACATGATCAAAACTATGTTCCATAGAAAGCGAGCTGTCAGACTTACATGGTTGTTCTGAACAAGAGCTTGACATTCCATGATCAAAACTATAAGTTCCATTATGTGGAAAGCGAACTGTCAGACTTACAAAGCTGCTGTTGACGTTGGAAGTGCCGATGTTGCGCCAGTCTATCAGGAGCTTGGAGTCGTGGGTGTTGTCGGGCATGGCGTACTGGTAGCCGGCTATGGCCGCCTGGGCCTGGGATAAGTCTGAAATGTCACCGTCCTTGAATTTCTCAAAGGTCACCACCAACTGCAGACCGGGTGTAAAGAGACACAGGTATAAGTCATATTTGTAAAAAGAAATAAGATAAAAATAGATAACACAAGATAAAATAGATAAGATAAGGTAACATAAAGTAAGGTAAGGTAAGGCAACGAAGGGTCAGATAAGGAAGGCAAGATAAGATAAGGTAAGGCAATGCAAGATAAGATGAGTAAGGTAAGGTAAGGTAAAGTAATGCAATGTAAGGTGAGACAGTGTCAGATAAGGTAAAATAAGATAAGGTTAAAAATATAAGATAAGACAATAATATGATATAAGATAATGTAAACTCCGTTTGTCATCAAAAGAACATTTCCCTCATCGTTAATAAGATATAATGTCGTACAATATGCATTCTACTCACATGTAAGGGAATTTCATTTTTTTTTTTTGGGGGGGGGGGGTTATTTAAAGGAAAAAATGTTTACAGTTATAATTCTCTGTGTGTCATACAGTTTATAATGGTACAGATCAGGAGACATTATCCTTTTGGTTGAATAGGGAGTATGGGAAAAAGTTGTGGAGGCTTTAAACAAGATGAGGCCATTTCTTATTTCCCTGAAATGTAGAGATAGGATGAACAAGCATTAGAGTCGCCACATGTGCACATGCAGACTACCGTTAAGTCCCAACCAAGGACTTATACTGTATTAAAGAACTTATACTATTCATACTGGAGCGCGGGCTGATGACGTCACACATGCTGAATGTGGAGCCATGTCCATGAGGGAAAGACACCAAGTTACGCCGTTCACGTGTTCATGATTTCGCGAATGAACGAAATTGACACTGTCACTGTCTCATGATTGCAAGTCTGTTGTATTCTGTCCTTACTGTAGCTCTCGATAGAAAAAAAGAACAATGAAGCTTTTTGTTTACAAGAACAGATTTAATACATTAAAATAGTGACTAATTCCGCGCGTGATAAAGGACGCCAAGCATAGCATAATAGCAACGCCTCCATGGCCATGGCGTCCAGTGTTGGCGCACGAGACACAGAGTGTTTTGTTAAGGCAACATCATTAGTCCTCTTTCCAGTATAAGCTCCTTGGTCCCAACACCGGCCAAGGCCAATACAAGCACACATAAACATCAGTAAAGCTCTAACCAGCTACTCACTGTGCCAGTAGTCCCAGAAACGCTGTAGTCTGCACGCATGTCACCAGTGACGGGTGGGCGAGGCGTGATGATCACACCATTGCTATACAAGGTATTGGCACAGGCGTTGCCGACACACAAATTCACACCTGATCGATACCTGCACAGACGTCAAAAAGCATTCAATCGACATAAGCAATTATGATCTTATTATATCATTCAATTTGTCTAGTCATTTATGACCTAGTTTGTACAATAGTTCATATCAGACTACGCAAAAACCTGGAAATCTCCGGCGGAGTGTTTGTACCTCTCTGCTAAAAATAGAACATAACGCTGATGTTTACTACTCAACGAGACTTGAGAACAATTTTATTGTCACCGGTCCCGTGCATTTTTATGTGTTTTTATACTGACTCACTTTAAAAACACAACACTATAAAATGATTCTATTGACGAACTTTAAAAATGCAACTCTTGAAAACAATTCTATATATCAAGTGTTGCTTTTTTAAAGTCCGCAAACACATGCTTAAAGTACAAAAAAAAAACAACATGTCTAGAAGTCTCTTTTAACACTTTACGTACGAAAGCCCATAAAGCTAAGATTTATAAGTCTTTAGACTGGTTATTCTGATGTTAGAATAAGTACTCTTATGTAGAACCAGGACATCAATAGTTAGTTCTAAATATAGGAATTTTTATATCGCCCTGTTTCTGAAACTCAGTGGCTCATCGAAGACTTATACATAAGTGATATTTGTGTTTCGTATGGAAAGAGTTAAAAAAGAAAGGTTTAGAGTACTCAAGATCAGAAAGGCAATTATCTTCAATGCATATTTTATTAAGGCAAATCATGATTATTATGGACTGAGTAAAGTTATATATTATAAAATCAAATTTCTAAAATTATTACAAAAAACGAACAGAACCGAATCTCTAAAGTATAATACAATTCCAGCAGAATGTAGCGAGATCAATGGTACTACAGAATCTTGGAAGTATAACTTAAGAGAAATCCTCACTTTTCACCCGGAATTAAAGCCAGGCCTGTAGTGGAGACGAGCTCATTTCGAGAGATGTGTTCCCAACCACGGACCTGTTGCCAGCTCGCTGTCAATGACACAAACACAATGCCAGGCGATCATTTCATAAACAATTGGTGACAGATACTGCTTTCTCTTGCTTGTATAAGGTTTTCTTCACGAACAATAGAGGTAATTTCATAGAAGTTTATCCTAGCTTATTTCATTCATATCTCATTGGTAAGTGGAGTGTTGAAATATCTAGTTGATAGAGAAATAAACTTTCGGACGGACAGGCTGATGAATTGAGGGAAGGACAGACAGACAGACAGGCGGACAGACGGATGGGTGGATGGATGGATAGGTGGATGGATAGATGGATGTATGGATTGATTGATAAGTTGCCTGAGAGAGGATGGATGGATGGCCAGATGGAAGCATGGGCGAATGCCTGTGAAGAAAAGCTGTTGCCTAACTGTCCTTTAATTTATTTGTATGACCCTTTCTCATTCTAGTCTTTGCTTGACTAGCTTACTGATCGGAAGACCGCCTGGTCATGACTCGTAAGTTGACATCATGATGGGTGCCACTATATATCATTCTCCCTATCACTTACACGTTGTAGTATTATAGACCTCCATGCTCCACTTGATATCTGGGTACCTGGTCTTTTCTGTGGAGGTCAAACTCCAGTGAGCGCTGTACATGTAGGTCATGGGTTGATAAGCCAGATCGGAGGGACAGCTGACTGACAGCTCCTGTGGCAGATAAGAACGACGAAATGTAAGAGGGCATAGAACAAGGAAGACAAATGCCTGGGAAAACCCACTCACACACGGAAGGGCCAGCCACGAGTACGAAGAGGACCAAAATACGATGTAAAAACTACTGCTGAAATTTGAAGATGTCATTTCAAGTTCTCACATTTAATTGTTGGGTGTTTTGTTTCGGAAACCTTTTCTTCGGCAGTCCATGATCCACCGAGCCCGATGATGACTGACAATACAGAATGATTACATTACACAAATTGTTTGATATTCTGAGGACAGACTGATATTTTTCGTGTGAATGCAGAGGGCGACAATCTTGGCTTCGTTAATTTGCAACAAAATAATGATTCAGTTTGATCATGTTTTCATTTCAAGGGTCTTTGTGTAATCAGTATACCATCTTTGTTCCACAGTTGTTTCTAACATTTGTAGGCCTTTTTTTCTGCCAGAAACACACGCAATTTTATGGTAAAAGTGTGCACTTTTCAGCTGATAACAAGCACTTAATTAAACCCCTAGAAAATAACTGAACGTGCACATACTGTCTTGACGGTAAAAGAGTTAAGAAAGCACTGAGGTTTATAGTAAGGTTGGGTTTGTGATTTTTGGTTTTCTTAATACGGGCTGTCTAAGGTGATTCGGTGACATACTAGTTCCCTGTCAGTTGAAATACAAAATCAAGTCTTACCTGATATTGATGCAGGGGACTGAATGACCCCGGTTTATCTGAAAGAGAAGAAAAAAATACTTTCAAATCCTAATTCTAAACTCCATATTATGACATGCTTTAACATGTAATCGGTACATGTGTTTGTCCCAGCTGCTTGAGATCTACAGTGGCGATTTCAAAAACATTGTAAGTAGATCAGTTGGAGTAGATCTAGTTATGTGAATTAACTTGCTGATTTCCCTCCTCTGTTTGGATCCTTACACATGAACAAACATGGTGGTGAAAATTAAGCATCTTTATTTGGAGTTTTTGAAAAGGAAAATATGACTTTTGTGTGTGATGGTTATTTCAAGTAGTCTATTTTACAACTTTCAGTCTGAATAAGTGAAAAAGTCATGCTATGGTCTAGAGTGTATTGACATACGTCTTTCAAATGTATAATATTCAGTACTTATTGCTACTTAGTTCCTGGACTGAAGCAGTCTTAATGAAAGGCAATCACAAGTAAAATGTGAGTGAATTAATCTTGCCAGTCTGACTCAAAGACTGAGGCTGGATTACTCTAATGGCAAGTGGGCATCTTTGACAATGTATTCAGCCTTTATATCATCTATTTGGCTAGACTGTGCTGCATCTACGAGTAAGATTCATAGGATAAATCTTCATTTAAGGAAATCGCCCATTGTGTGTTAATTCTATTTCAGTTGATGAAATACTATTATGTATGGAGCAAGCTTTTGTTTTGTTTGAAATTTCAACTGATGTGATGCTATTTTAAGAGGGATATGTCAAATTTAATCAAATAATTCCAAGGGATGGTATGGGCAACAACGATTGGGAATCTTTGGAGCAGAATTTACCATGATACTGGTTGTGACAGTCCCCATCTCCATCATTGATGGTAACGCCACTGACAGTTCTGCCTGGATAGGTGATCTGCACACCGTCGGACGAGGCGTAGATGCTGCCCACTGGTGTGATGGCACGGACCCGACAGTAGTATTTCTGCAAAGATAGACAGTTACTGATTCTGAGTAAGTGATTAATGGACTTCAAGCCGGGCTCCACACATGTGGGGTCACACGAACAATGGCTTATTCTCTGAGTAAGTAATTACGAAAGGTATTCAGTGAGAATAATATAACTATATTTCACTAGTGAGTTACATGCGACGATATGCTCTTGACCAGTTACGATATGTCAGTCGTATATATATCATCAGATTATTTCCAACAGACAGGTATTAATTGCTTTTTTTTTACATTTAACGGGTCCCCCGAGGGGGCCCGGGGTTTATATATAGGTTCTCTGCTCCCACCTGCAGGCAGTGAAACTCCGCTATCGGTGGGGTGTCCCCCATGGGGTGCCATCCTCGACATTCCAGGGGATGAATTCCATTTCATCTCTCTTTTTCCTTGCCCCTGTCTTCTGTCTCGCTTTCTTTCCTCTCTTCTTCTTGACGTGTAAACGCAACTAACCACGTTTGACACAATATAGCCGTAATCGTGCTGATGTATCGTTAAACTCCAACACAACACACAACACAACATTTAACAGGTCATTGGCGAACGTTTCTTTGTTTACTTGTTTGTTTGCTATTTGTTCGTATATGTGGGATATTAACTTATATAATCCTCGCTTAAGCCTAGTCAGGTAAAAACGTATTCCAGAGGCGGTTGGAAACTGGCTCGCTTTTCTACCGGATCAAACACGAGTATCCTTTTGTTTTAATGCACTTGTTTTCGTGTGCCACAAAACCGGAGGGCTATGCAAAAACTGTCGTGCAAGGCACGGTGCTAGGAGCACGGTGATGAGAAAGACAGGAAAAACAAGGGAGAGGATGATATTAAAGAATAGGCCTTTCTCTCTCTCTCTCTCACACACACACACACACACGCACACACACACACCACTACACCGAGATCTGTCGAACATCAAGACAAATAAAGAAATTTGTCATGCTTTTATCAGTGGTGCGAAAGAAGCCCCCTCCCACCCACCTCTCCCAGGTTCCCCCCACGGGATATTTTTTTGTTTTTGTTAGGGTTTATGGCACATCAGCAAGGTAACGGCTATATTGTGCCTTAGTACAAGAGATACGTTTACATGTCAAAAAAGATTAATCAAAGCATATACAAAGTACATGTATAATACCGTATGGGTGACGCGTTTAGTAGTTATAAATGGAATATCAAAATGTGTACATCAGCTTGGATGAACAAGACTGTACATCGTAACCCCCCACCCGCTGTAAGGCTAATCCAGTATACTCTTTTTTTTTTTTTTTTAAAGCCTTTCAATTCTAAGAGATAGGATTATCTCGGCTTTTAGAAGTTGTCAATTTTTGCTGAGAATTTTTTGGGGGACTAGAAATTTGGCGTTTGGAAAATTTGCCCGGACAGTGGCACTCAGGCCTACTCTTCCACGATTTTGAACTGCCAAGGGTTCTTTAACGTGCGTAACGCCCACAAGGGAAAATGTAATAAAGGCCGAAGAGCTCATCCCTGTGTACATATTAGATAGAGTAGGGAACGATAGGAATAGGAG
>JBCAUA010082726.1:0-10716 GCA_038406235.1 Peronia verruculata | reverse complement strand
ACAAAAACAGTTGCTAAACACAACTTATCAATTTTCTCAAAATGTGAAAAATGGAGATAGGACAACAGAGAACTGAGCTCACGAATTAATTTCACAAAATATTCCTTTCCATTTGTTTCCAGTACACAAACAGAGCGAAAAGCCTCAGAATTTTGACTCTATAGAATGACAAAGAGCAGTAATTTTTTTTTTTTTTTTTAAACATTTCTATTGCAGGAAAGACAGGAGGAAAAGGGCATAAACAATGGACTCAACACCACGTCGAGACGAAGCCATCAGCACAGTGGAACCTGAACGTCCTAACAACTATCTGACAAGAGAGGATTTCAGGACGTATATCTATCCCACTCTCCAATGTCTGCAGATCCCAATTCTCTCTATTGGTTTGATTTCTAATCCACTCAACATTGTGGTCTTCATCAAAACAGGCACACAGGATCCCGTGTCCCTCTCTTTTCTAGCTTTATCTCTCTGCGATTTTTTCTACATTCTTATCATCTCTGTTAGCTCCATTCTGACCCTCATGGACACTATCTATCTGGCTGGCAAAGGTTACATCCTCCAGTACACCCTAATGAACTGTTTGGTTTGGTACGGCGCCACCTTTTATGGCATTTCAATGGTTATCAACTCTTATATCGGAGTGACCCGAGCCTGTTGTGTGGCTTTACCTCTAAAATTCAAAACCACTTTTACTTTGTTCAAAACCAGAATCTCTTTGATCGTTATCTTCATCGTCGTTTTCTTCTCCCACGGTCCAATGATGGTCACGCAACGATTGATTTGGTCATTCAACCGTAACACTAACATCTCTGTTCTCGTTCTTCAGCAGGACCGAGGTTTTCCACTGACGATCCATAATATCATCAACAAAAGTATTTTGTCTAACGTCTGTTTCATCATTGCAATCATCAGTCTTATCGTTCTGACCATCAAACTCAGAGAGGCCATGAAATTTCGTCAGGCTACTTCCAGTGGCGGCGCCGCCGGGGGTGAAGGAAAGGATGAGAAAGAAGGGGTAAAAGTCAACAGTAAAGATCTCCAGGTCATCAAATCTGTGACTCTGGTCACCCTCATCTATGTGGCCTGTAACCTGCCTACCTTAGTCAACAGTTATGTGCGTATGGCATATCCCAGATTTGATTTAACCGGTGACTATTACCTTTATGTAGCCGTCGTCCAGTTCACAACTACTCTGGCCTATCTCAACTCCTCCATCAACATTGTGGTCTACTACAAATACAATCCAACTTATCGGAGATTTCTGAGGAGCAAACTAGGAATGGTTAATTGATTTATCTTTCTCTGAATCCGCAGTGGCTTTGTACCATAACATTTTGGAGAGAAAAAAATAAGTTATGGATTGATTTCCATGAAGGGGACCATCTTGATGTTTCTAACTTTGAACTAAGAGTGAGAATTGAACAAATAAACAGCGATTTCATGTTTAAAAAGGCTTTACTTCCATTTTTAAATGTATGACCCTGGCATATCCTATAAGCAGTATCATCCCCATTGTTTGATCTATGCCTTCCTTGTGAAATACAGACTGTACACAATATCACCCAACACTTACTTTGCTCAAAAAAAGAGAAAATTAAAGGAATTCTGCAAACATCACTTTGAATCCGATCAAGCTCATACTCAGCGCAAAACTGTCCTGTTCATTTTTACCCTTCGAATATAATTGTGTTTGACTGATAACTTGGAATCTTAGGTCACCCTTTTATAAAATAAAAAAAAAAAGAGATCACATAGCCCGATAAATTACATGATAACAGACAAGGACAAGTGATTCACAAGTCAGACTATTTCCATTGCTATTTCAATACTAGGACGTGATCGGTCCAGATAGTGTCCCCTCCGCATCTTAGCTACGTTTTGGTCCATGTAGTAAAAGATGTTCATATCATTGAACTCACCTCGAATAATGGAATTACTTTTTTGTGTGTGCTTTTGGAAGGAGCAACCATGTCTGAAGTAGATTATGGGTCCAAATGTTTCAATAAAGTATTGGTTACAGAATTTTGTATAAATAGTGGGTATGACGAGAAAACTCAAAAATTCAACGAAAACCCCTTGAGGATAAGGCAAAAGATGCCATTTGCCAAATCTATTTGTCTATCAGTAACAACCAGTTTGTCAATGAAATTGAAAGGCATGAGGTGAAACAGTAAGGCGACCTGGCCTCAGTTAAATGGACTTACTATACTTTCGTCTAATCGTACACTATTGGCTGCTCCCCGCACATTTGCGTGTCAAGAAGACGGCAATGGACAGTTTCTTGTGTGTGTTCGGTGCGTAATAGTGTTTGATACTTGACTTTAAGACTTTTTGTCAACCTGTTGTACTTGAGTAAATTGGCTATATTATTGCTGAAACATTGTGCTCTGAGCTCATCGACAAAGAGGAACCATCACAAAATGTTATAATTCTGTGATATCACGGTGCTGCAAAGACAACGTCCATTCCTTGAGGAAAGTTAAATTTGCTATGATAAAAACATTTGTCGAAGCTTATGTGGATGCTGTGAGTATTTCTAGTGTAGAAAAAAAGTTACTGAGCTTTGATCTTAGAGATGATTCACTCAGATTCGGTGAAGTGAGACACAAAAACCCTCTTTAAATAGCACAGAAGCTTATAAAAAGACAAATATAAGACACAGGCCACAATAAAGGCCCAGATAGAAGCGCTGCATGAGGTATAGCATAGCACGTACTCTCTATCATATGGTCAAGGGTTATTTTGACATCTGCACTGTAAACCAGTGCCCTTTTGTGCTTTGTAAGATTGTTTCAATTTATTTTATATTCATCATTTTTTGTCTTTCGAGTTTTTCACGAGGCCCTGATTTGTGCCTTTTCTCCTGTCACTCTAAAAGATACTAATACATATCGTCATATAATTATTAATATCCTACAAACATGCTCGACATGAGAACGAAGCTGTTACAGATATTTGTTTCCTATTCTTGTAGAGAAATGTTTTCTTTTTGCAATAAAAAGAGTGTCAATGTTGCACATAAATGGCATTATACAGAAAAGGAATATATATTTTTGACACACACACAACAAACTTTCAATGAATATTCGCTTTACTTGTATCATTTTTTTTAAAACAGTGCATCTTTAAAGTGGCATTCAAAATTGGGAATGATCTGGTACATGGTGAGTAAGTAACATAAAAGATAGAATTATTCAAAAAAGAACAACAAAAGCAAACTCCAAGACAGCGGGCGTTTCCGTGGCAACCACACACTCTATCAAGTAAAGAACGACAAAATAATTATTCTGAATCACAGGGGTACGCCATTTTTACTAATACATAATAAAGCGACCTGCTGTCAAAAGCAAAAAATAATAATAACAAATAAAATAAAATGTCGACCTTCTTTACCAAAATATCAATGGAGCCTGATTAAAAGTGATCAACCAATTGTTTGGCATACTGTCTAAAAAAAAAAAAAAAAGCTACCTCTCCATATCTCCATATTATATTATCTTCATATACAAAGAAAAAAAATCTTTCTTTTTTTTTTTTTAGATTTTTTTAAAACAAAGTCATTTCATGTTCACTTTTTGCTCTTGAATTTTATTTTTTAAATAAATTTTTTTTTTAAATCCTACAAAACATAAAAAAAAACTTGGACAGGCATGTGCACGTTTTTTTATTTTTCTTTCTTTTTATCTTTTCATTATTTTCATTCTTTTTTATTTGTAATTTACTTGTTTTCTTGTGGAAATGGATTATGACAGATCCGGGGAAGATGAGTCCATACATTAAGAAAAAAATAAAAGGTAGATGGCAAATAGGGAACAACAAAATGGCGCTCTGAGAACAACCTGTTTGTTGTTGTTTGGTTTTATTCAAAGAAAAATGGATACTTGTATCAGGCCTTTAGTCTCAAATAGCCTTTTCTTCATATTTTAATCCTCACATCATGACATTAATGTCTTGTGTTTTATTTATTTATTTATTATTTATTTATTATTATAATTAATTTGTCTTTTCCTGGCTTTCTGTTCTTATAATGGTCTCAAAATTTATTTATCCCTTATAATCCTTATCACTATATATAGACACCATTTCAGATTTCATTTATTTATTTATTTTTTGAGGGCCATAATATTATTGTGGTCTCCACATCTTTTCCTGTCAAAACCATACGCGTCTTCACCGTTCCTATATCAGACATTCTACAACAATATTTTAAACCATTAGGAATTAAAAAGAATTTAGAAGGCCGAAATTCATTCTAGATCACTCAGACAAGATTTACATTGTTACTCCCAGTGAGTGGGGGTTTAATTCGTCTCAAAGTGGTCTACCAATGTCCTTCCTTGACGTGAAGGCTCAAGTTACTGCTGTAGAAGATCATAATCAAGTATTTTATGCATCCTGTTCTTGTATGCAGTCAAATGGCGATAATCTACCTTTGCAAATGGCAATCAGAAATAGCTAAATCCTAGTTGACAGTAGGCGGGGACTTCCTTTGAATTACAATGGGTCATACACGTCAGAATTGGAAACATCTACTTTTCAATGCCAGTTTTATATTCAGAAAAAAAACAACAACAAAAAAACAAACAAAAAAAAAAAAACCTACTAATTAAAAACCCAATAGTTTCACGTCAGAACAATATGTCAGGATACCCCCTCCGACAACATTTAATACAGATATGGATTCTTAGACTGTGATTATGCGACTTTACATGAGATATACGATAACACAGAACATATTATTATCATAAAGACTCACGTGGAGAAGGAAGGCGTATGAAGGTGTGTATGTGTGAGTGTCGGGGGAGGGTGGGATTAGAAATGAAATAAAATTCAGAGACACATCAAAGACACAAACAATTACTGGAATACACAGGCAAATAATTAAAATTGTGTTGAAATGTTTGCTCAAAATGTATCGACAAATTTCTTTTGCATTGTATTTACTTTCATTCTCCGCACCCCAATGAATGGTTTCGACACCATCCATGTCAGATTGACCTGTCACCACTACACTGCACTTCTTGAATTCATTAACAAATAGATATTTCTATGGCTTGTGTAGCGACATAATTATAACATGCCAAAGTTCTTCCTAGAACCTATCTCTTGAACGCAACACACATCCGGCTCCCTCGCCACTAACACTTACACAGAGTGCCTTGATTCATGGGAAATCACAGGAATTTCCTTAGTGGCAGTGCTTTTGGAATATTCCGCATGGTTAACACACCATCTTATAAGGAAAGAAAGAAATAAAAAATAAAAAAAAAGAAAGAAAGAATGTGTTGTACTTGGCTTCTCGAATATGTAGTCAGTGGCATCTTCTTCTTTTTTATTTTTATTTCGCATTTTGTACTGAAAAACGGCTTGCGATAAAAATGTAAAGATCTAAAGCCATTGTTAGTTGTGATAAAGAGTAATGTAATAACATGTCCGAGGGAAAATCTAATCAACGCAAAACAAAAATATATTCTCTGAGGTAAATGTCTTAGAAACCTTTTGCACTTTGAAAACGTGCGGGTAGCTTAACAAGATAGGCTTGGTCTTCTCCTCATTGATTTCCATGCCGAATATTGAGGCAAATCTCTCCCGGCATTTTACTAGTTTGGCCGTCTGGTCTTCCTGTCATGCAAGGTCATCACTGTGGTCTATAATTTGGGGGTTTATGATCCGTTTTATCCAAGATAGACACTGTGTCTGTGTCGAGATGACTGTCTCCAGGTGGTTGAAAGAAGTATTTAGAACGTAACCTAACTTGTGTCTGTGTGATCTTCCAAGGCAGCTTCCGTGATCCCTTCCAGAAGTATGCTAACGAGGACTGGGGACAGGAGGCTTCCGTAACACACTTTCATACTTATATAGAACCAGCTTCGTTTGCTGCCGTTGAATAGAACTGTGCTTATGGTTTTGCTGTAAAGCTGTTCTATCAATAAATTTTGAACAAAACTGGTAGTGATGTTATATCTCCTCATGGTGGGTCACAAAGCAGCGAATCATAACTTGTCAAAGGTTTCTTGAAATCAACAAAAGCATAGTAGACATCGTTCTGGTACTAGCAATTTTTATTTTTATTTTAAAAGACATTTTTGCTGCATTTTTCCTGAACTCAAAGTTGTGTAATGGCGTGTTTTCCTTACTGGGATGACACCAGGTCCTGCTTGTTCTTCAGCAACAATGTGTTGTTATTCACTCCTGGTTTGTCCGTGTAATCAAACTTTCAGCACAATCTAACACAACATGGTGCGATGCCTGCTGAAATGCTTGAAGTTGCCTTTTGCGAGTAATCTGGTAATCAACAACCGTGGCCGGTATAAAGAAGATAAGTTTGCCATTCATAGAAAAAAGTAAAATAATTTCTGCCTACTATCCAAACTAAAATAAGTTAAAGTCCGTAGTGTGCAAAAATAACAGTGAACTCTTTTAAACTTTGATAAACATGAACGTTTCAAACAGAACAATAGAAAACCCCGAAACCATCTAAAACAACTTTAATGGACATCATTTTGTTTTCAGAAAAAAAAAAAATTTTGAACTTGTTTGAAATAATGTTAGCAAATTTTGTCTTTTTTTAATTTTTTCTTTTTCTTTTTCCTGTTTAATTAGAATATTTGAGCTTACCTCATTACATTAGCACTTATATCTAGTGGAAAAAGACCACTCTTAAGAAATCGTAACAGTCCATATTCGGCTAAGCAAAAACCTGAAAAGGTGTTTTGTATCTCCCAGCTAAAAATTGAGCACTCACTGATGTTTGTTACCGTCCTACCATGAGATTCAAGGAACCATTGTTACCAGTCCCGTGCATTTTATGTGCTTCTCTGTGTCCATGGTAGTGAACAGTTCGAGTGATTGTACCTCCCTACTAAAATTAGACGGGGATTTCCAGCCGTTTGCTTGGTGGGAACAAATTTATTCCTCTATGTGGATACATAAGACGGCAAGCAGCTATAGACGCGGACTCATATGTGTAGAACCATGGATAGCTAAGGGAGTTAAAGCCCCCAAAGGGTTCAAGAGCAGTAAAACTCAATGAAACTGGCAAAGGTTCCTATTAACAATTTCAATACTCTATAAAATATTGAAACATAAGTGGGATTTCCTCATTGATGATAGAGGAAATATGTATGGTAATGTTTTCCTGTGGCACTAGATCGATTCCGGAAAATTCTGTCACGAAAATTCGCAAGCAGTTTAATATATATAATAAAGCAGATCATCTGCATAATATGTTATTTAGCTTCAAATTTGCCCATGATGTAATATCTCACTTCTAATTAAATATCATCTTAAAAATAAAAATAGATGATACACTATTTTCTGGGCGCTTTTCAAACATGAGCGTGAGGTGTTTGTTAACCAGGTTCAGTCACATATATAGTACACGTCTAAAATGTGAGTTACATGTGTAGTAAACCACGATATTGATGGAGGAGTTCAGATAGGCGAGTGCTGATGTAATAGCGGTCAGCGTAAAAAACAAATGCTGCTCCCGTTTTCCGGAGTCGAACACAGGACTGACCATACGAGCTAAAGCTTTGAGGGCTGTGGGCAGGTTACAGGCCACATAGATGAGGGTGATCAGAGTCACAGCTTTGATGACCTGGAGATCTTTACTGCCACCAACCGTTGACCCGTCTTTCCCACCCTTCCCCTCCTCTAACTTGCCCATCCCTCTGTTAGATGTGGTCTGGCGAAATTTCACAGCCTCTCTCAGTTTGATGGTCAAGACGAGAAGAGAGATGATAGAGATGACCAGGCAGCTGTTGGAAAGAATGGTACGGTTAACTATGTCGTGAAACGTTAGTGGTAAACCTCTGTCTTGTTGAAGAACCAGCTTCGTTATGTTAGTTTTGACATCTAATAGCCACAGATATCGCTGGGTGAAGAGCATGGGACAGTGAAGTCCGAAGGAGAATAGGATGATCAACAGAAGGACCAGTTTGGTTCTAGACAGGGTAAACACACTCTTGAACCTGAGAGGCAGAGCTACACAGCAAGCCCGTGTCATGGAGATGTAGGCGTTGATGACGATAGAAGTGTCGTAGAAGAAGACAGAGTACCACACTACATAGTGGGCTAACGTTGCCGGGTTGATCTCATGGCCTCCAAATTGGCGTTCAAAAACGAGGATGTTGCAGGTGGTGACAAAGAAAGAGGTGAGGACGTAACAAAAATCAAAGATGGACAGAATGAAGAAGCAGAGAGACACGGGTTCCTGTAGACCCAACGTGTAAAAGACGACCATGTTGATGACGTTGCTGATGTTACCGATGACGATGATGGGCACCCACAGGCCGAAGAGAAAGACCCGGATGACTACGTCATAGGTCTGACTATCGATGAGCCCAGCCTCTTTGCTCACTGCCGAAGTTTGTTGGACGATACCAGTATCATGATACACACTGGAGTTCATTATCAGCTCTGACAGAAGGCAGGCTAGTAAATGAACAGATTTTTCCCCAACCCCCGAAGAAAGAATCTCTGAGATGCTCAGGTCCGGTGTCATAGATCAATAACTTAAACTTCAGATAAAACACTTACTGGACAGAATTTATTATACCTTGCCAGATTGATAAACGTCAACTGCGTTCATGCTGCTTATCTCAAGACCGATGATGTTATAATCATTTACAATCTTTTCTTGTTACATTTACAGAACAATATTTCTGTCTCTATTTTGTTCAGAGAACAAGTTCACAGAAAACAAAAATTAATCTCTGAAAAGTAAGGAATGGTTAGAAAAAGGAAGTTGATTCTTTAAAGGTTTTCGTCAGTTTGAAAGAAAATCACTCGTGGGCATGAGTGTTTCTTTCGATGAGCGATGCTAATGCACAACAAGAACTTAGTGCCAGGGAAATAGTGAAAATCAGCAAATGCCCATCAACTCAGGCCTGTAATATCTAAGTCAGAACCATCAAACCATCAATATCTCCTGCTTTCACAAAGAATCGTTTGCATAATTAGGTCATGACAAGTTTACATAAAAATTACACTGACATTTATTTATTCCTGTAAGTTTAAGAAAATGTTGATTAAAACCAACAGATAGGCAGTACTCGCAGAGTGCGCAAATTGCCAATTATACAGCAGCTGTTGACAAAAGCGGTGTCCACATTGGGAATATATTATAATTGTTAGTTGCACAATGATTGAGAAAATAATGATCAGAAAAACTTTTTTCGTTATTCCGAGATAATACATCTCTTTCAAAAATTATATTTTTTTTAATAAGATAAAGAGAAAAAGAAAAAAAAAAAAAAACAAACAAAAGAAAGGAAGCAAGAAAGAACTGAAGTAATCTTAACTGATTGTAAATAACGTTCCATCAAATGTCAACGTATTGATGAGCATGGACATGTTTGCTCTGCTAATCTCCTGTTTCCTGTGAGTAGTTAACATTTTTAATGAGACAGTACATTCAACCGGTCGTACAAACACAGTGATGGATTCCAGATATCTGCACCCTCATCCCCTTCCCCACCCTGCTCCTCACCCACCCCACCCAACCCCACCTTTCCCCTGCAACATCCAATCACCCAATTGCCATCATTCTAGCTATCCCGTCAGACGCCAGACAGGATTGATCTGTAAGTACTAAATCCTACATGACTCAGGTGCTATTTTAATATACTCTTTTAAGGTATGGATGAAGATTAACCTCCACCAGTAGAAACTTTTACCTATTTTGGTGGCTCTTTTGCAGTCTAATGATTCCATTTTTCTTTCTCAAAAATAATGACCAGAATAATAATAATAATAAAAATAATATCAATAAAAAACTTTTGCCTTCGATACCATTTTCCACGACGCGGATACATTGATGAAGTGTATTGAAATTTGAAAGCAGAACGTCGTTCTAGAGAGTTTGAATTAACTGCACAGCCACATATATTGTAGCATAATCTGTTATCGCTCTCCCAGGAGTCTGGTATGTCTTGTGTGAGTTAAACGTTTAAACTGCAAATTCAGCTTATCATGATTTCGGTCAGCTCTTACAGATAACCGTCTACGAGGAACAGAATACACCCTTGACATGTGTTCTCTGCAGACTGTTTTGCTTTCCCATCAGAAACCGGAGGTTAGGAATACTGGGAGAATGTCAACAATACTGTATTGATCAAGTTACTGATGGATATACCTCTATTATAACTTTAAAACTTAAATTTATACGTAGTTAAAAGACGATTTTATCACTGCAGAAAAAGGTCTTACACATGATCGCATCATCTGGTTTTAAATTGCTAACTATACTAACTCGGTGTAAGGCAAACTGAACAATACAATGTTGATGCCAGTGTTTTGTTTATGTAACATTTTTTTGAAAAGCACTGAATTCGTTAAAAAAGAAAAAAAAAACAACAAATAACTAAAAAGAAAATGGAACACGTTATATTTCAAAACAACATTCAGCTTTGAGGCATTTGAAACAATGTTATGACATTCTGATGGTTTACTTATTTAATGGTTATTTTGTTGTCGTTCTTCTTGTAAAGAAAGACAGGCAGAAAGCAGACATACGTGAGACACAGAGATGACAAGACCAGGAAACTAACAGGCAGAAAAATAGATAGACATAGATTTAAAAAAAAAATAGAAAAACAGGCATACAGCTAGACAAATAATAAGAAAAAAGAAAAACGACAGATAGATAGATAGATAGATAGATAGATAGATAGATAGATAGATAGATAGATAGATAGATAGATAGATAGA
>JBCAUA010082715.1:0-10716 GCA_038406235.1 Peronia verruculata | reverse complement strand
ATCATAGTTAGGGTTAGATTTAAATGTTCTAACAAAGTGAAACACAGAAAACCATAATTTTAAGAGGCATCACTTTTTTAAACAAAAATCCAATATGCTAAGAATTATAAGCAGCATTGAATATAATTATCTCCCCTGATGTTACAATGTTCAAGTCGCAAAGAACACTTAGGTAAAGAATCTCAAATCGCCTCAGTATTATTAACTGATAAAATTTCCTTGAAATAATTATAGAGACTAACAGTGAAGCTCCTTATTTTATATAAATATATATACATTTATACTTTGAGTGATGTCCTTTCTTACAGGAATGCAGGATTCCAGTACACCCAGCCCCAACAAAAACATGATATATTCCACATTGTGGTCAACCGCGACCGAATTCAACAATGGATCAAACCTGTTGATTTGGATAACATCATGATCACACCATTCGACGAAAAATCGTTCGACGAGCTTGTGGCTTACGATCAGGAGGTCAGAGGTTACCCGTGCAAAAACTACGTGGCAATGCAAGTCAATTGTTATACCGTGTTTTTAGCACGAAATAGCAGCGGACATCTCGTGGGATACGGGGCAGCTTTTGGTTTTGGAGACCAGCTTGTGCTGGATGCCGTTTATGCAGATTCTGACGGCACCGCATTACGCTTATTGATGTAAGTATTTATGGGAAGTGTTTTCAGTTTATCCGTCGTCATGTTATTGAACTAATATGATACATATCCTCAGCACTTCAGATGTATAACAGAATGCCTGAGAGAACTGAGAGGATACAGGAAGAGAATGGAAATAAAGATATTCCTTTTAAAAAAAAAGACGATTTCGTTAGCGGAAGGCAAAGACCCTTTGTATTCATACCAAAGAAAAACTATTCTCAACACTTGCTTCCTAAGCTTTAACTTCTGTGAATGAATATTAATAATGTGTTTCTCTCTGTTATCAGGGGCAGAAATATACTTTGTTGACTTCTACAATAACGTCTTGGAGAATGCTTTCTTTTGACTTCTTAATTTGCAAAATCTATGCCGTGCATACCCAACAGTAATAACCGACCGAAATGATCGAGCTGCCTAACCGGTTATGATAACCGAGGCTTTCTGTACGATCGGACACGGAACAACATAGCATAATATGGCATAGTGTGTTAAGCGCCTCACAACGACCCATGGCGTCGGAGGTACTTATTAGCTACACTCTTCTTCATATCTCTTGAATATTTTATCCCTCACCCCCTCCCCCGCCCAGCTCGCTTCCGCGGGGGCCCGATATATATAAGTAGGTCCTTTGCTCCCACCAGCAGGCGAAGAAATCCCGCCATTGTTGGAATGTCGTCCATTGAATGTCATCCTTGACGTTCCAGGGCTGACATCACTCTCTTCTCTTTCCTCTTGCTCCCGTCTTTTGTCCAGCCCTTTTTCATATTTTTTCAAGAGGGCGACAGGTGAACTGATTGCCAATATTTGTAACGTTTTACTTTATGAGGATTATAAGTAATATTTGATTTCAGACTGCACCAGACTTCGCTGGACGCTCAGTCACGTTATGAAATCGGATTCGTAAAATTTAATTTTCTCATTCCACATTTATTGATTTTTTTTAGGGGGGGGAGGGGGGGAGGGTTTAAATCTGAGTGCGCGGTCACTGAGTAAAAACCAGGTGGAATGTGATGTGAGTGTTAAGGGTGATATACTATTTAATCATTACAAACGACTAACCTGAAAAAAAAAAAAACTGTTTGACCGTGACGTCACACATTGCAAAACCGTTCATGAAAATAGTTGGTTATAGCAACCATCGAATGAAATGCGGTTAACCATCGCTTAAGAGTATCACCCGTTAAGTTAAACACAGGCTTATTTAAGATCATCGACTCCGAGATTATAGTTGTATTATCTCACAGCTTAATTTGATAAAATCAATAAATAAACTTTTCTAATTCATGTATTTTTAATCACGGTCATACTATGGAAACTGTCGTTAATATTATACTTTGTTATAGTAGTTGTTGTGTCCAAAGTTGTCTCGATTTTGGTCTCATGGATTTGGAAAAACTCATTTCAAATCATTGGCTGTGTCCACTATAATAGAAGACCTGGGCGTTTTGAAGCATCGGTAAATGCCAAGAGGACATGGCTCGTAGTCATAGGCCCTTTTGTTGATATGATGTGGACATGAATGCGCATCATTCGTCAAGAGGTGACAGCTTCCGTCCATGCTCAGAGCATGGACACAAATCAGTGATCTTGAGCAGTGGCCTACTGCGAGGTCAGGTGAAACGGCCCGTTAAGAATAACAGACTGCGGCCATCTTTTGAGCAAGTCGACCGATGTACTAAGGCTGACCTCTGACACCAGAATTCTAGTTCCACGAAAAGAAAGCCGTCATGGTGCAGAACTGTTGCGTTGTAAATAGCTCCAACAGAGCTTCAAAGGATTCTATATTCACTTTCCATTCGTGAGTAGATCTAGATCTATATTTCAATAGGCCTACATTATTTAATCAGACTCTAGATCTAGATCTAGGTCAAGTCCAGAATCTGTTGAGAAACCAAGTCTGTCTGTTTGTCTCTCTCTTTCTTTTTCTTTTTCTTATACCTCCCTCAGCCAGTCTCTCCTTCATTTACCTTTTCTTTCTTCTCTCCCCACTTCTACACCAATCCGTTCTATCAGTCTCTCTTTCTTCTCTCCCTCTGTCTCTCTTTCTTCTTCTCTCCATCCCCCTCGCTCTCTGACTCTCTCTCCCTCACTCACTCTCTTTCTCACTCTCACTCACTCACTCACTCATTCACTCACTCACTCACTTACTCACTCTCTCACTCTCTCTCTCTCTCTCTCTCTTCTCTCTGACTATTTACAGACGTCATTATACATTTATGTCCCCCACCATATCCCTCTTTACTTTCAATGAATCACAACTGCAGGCCACATCCGACAGAAAGTAATCTGTGAACTGTATAGAAGGTCTGGTCTAGAACTCTCGACTAAATTTGTTAAAATCATCCTTACTTAATCTTTGAGATACCAGCCAGTGTCCCTGAAATGAATTGTGATTTAAATTTGTCGTAAGTACATTTGATTTGTAAGTTCCTGTACCGAGACTGATTCTGTTTTCAAACAGCTATGCCGTATCTGTTTCTTAATGAGTATTGTTTAAAATAATCCAAGCATGGTCTCATGCTGGGGAGCTCCATGTTGCAGGCATAAAGGAGCCCACTCCCCCCCCCCCCAAGGTTTGTCCCAGAGGGATTTTAATATTTTGATGCTTTATAATGAGGTAGGAAAAAGAATTTTGTTTTTATTTGTCAGCTTTCCTTGCAGAGATGCAGATAGACTGGCTGTCTGGATTGCAAGGATTATCAGGAAAAATCCAGATGGTTCAGTATATACGGCCCCCTTTTCCTCCCACTCTTTGTCACATTGTGATACAAATGTTATTTTGTCATGTAGTTGTATTTTGTTTTGTCCATCTCACTCGTGTTCTCTTTTTCATACCAGTAGATCTTGCCAATTATGGATTCTAAACCCCACTTAGCACTTTTCACTAAATGTAGTAGTGTTTTTGTTTTTTTTTTAGCATAGTATGGGTTCGTATATTTTTTTTCATCTGTGCTTTGACGAACATCGCCCATACCTCGAGCACCCAAGTGCCAAACAACA
Organism: Peronia verruculata; assembly: GCA_038406235.1. Classification (NCBI taxonomy): domain Eukaryota; kingdom Metazoa; phylum Mollusca; class Gastropoda; order Systellommatophora; family Onchidiidae; genus Peronia; species Peronia verruculata. The sequence goes on along the minus strand of JBCAUA010082715.1, from coordinate 7,060 downwards.
GGAAACATCACGTCACCAATATCTGTACTCTTTGCTTCTCGTCTTCTCTAGGCCTTGCCTTATGGTTACGATTTTGTTAAGCTTTTCAACCTCCTGTCGTGGTGATTGTCTCAGTATTCAGATACGTACAAAAATATAAATTTGCGAGCTCCATTATGCTCTGTCCAACAATCTTTTTTGCCTGTGCCTTCGTAGCCCCGATCTCCCTTTATTTGTACCTCCTCTCCACACCCTTGCCCTTGTATGTGTGTGTGTGGGGGGGAGGTTTGGGGGGGGGGTGTTAAAATCGCAACGAAATTCAATGCTTTCAGATCTCAAGTAGGCCCTACTAGGCTCATTTTGAGCGAGGCAGAGTCTCATAGACTTACTCTTGCCCGTAAGATGGCGTCGCACGCTGTGTCTGCAAGGGCCGCCAGACCATGTAACCGCGAAGCGACTGCGATCTCTCTAGGGGTTATTATGAATATCTCTATGGTTTGACCTAAAGTATTTAAATAATTCTTTTCTTCTAGTTATGTATAAGAATGTAGTGTCCTAATTTTGTACAGGTAATCGATATTTTGTATCTAATGTCAGCATTACATTATAGACAATTTATTACTTTGTTTCTAGTGTCATCATTACATTGATATTCATTACTATGTTTTTTGTGTCCTCATTACATTTATTATAGTTTATTACTTTGTTCCTAGTGTCAGCATTGCATTACACACACTTAATTATTAGTATCAGAATTTCTTTCAGAGGGTTCATCAACTTGATTATGGTGTCAGTTTTGTATTACTGGATCGACGGGTTGTCAATTTTTAAATTCAGTTTTTGTGTATGTGTCTATATGTATACGAATACGAATCCGAATACGAACAGTTTATTTGTCCACGAGAAAATACATTTTGACCAGTGCAGAAGAACAATGGAAGCAAAACTATGTGAAGAAAATACAGCACAAGGATACATTAAACAATTTCCATATGCATACCATGTATACCTCCATACCTACATATTCATACACACGTAGGCACAGACACACGGACACAGCCACATACACATACAGACACAGCCACGTGCATACATACAAAAAAAAAACATACACGCATACACAAACATACACATACATACTTACATACATACATACATACATACATACATACATACATACATACATACATAATATACTTCCTATATATAAAAAAAACATAAATTCATACATATGTATGACACTATGGCATGACCATGTGCAACCGCTACATTTACATCCATTCGTTCAGATTCGGCAACTTTCTTACTAACGATGGTACAAACGAATTTTTATATCTTTCTGTCCTCACTTTTTTTTTTTTTTTAAAGAAGCCTCTTCCTGCATTTTATCTTTGAACGAACATACTCAAGATTTAATGGATGTTTAACATCTGAGATTATAGGTTTAGCTTTTTTAAGGCACATATCCCTATATATATCGTCGATGCATGGTAATTGGATGTTAATAAGTTTGCTGGATTTTTTATTTTTTTATTTAACTTTTTCTTTTCTGTGTTTGTGATACATATGTGTGTGTGTGTGTGTGTGTTGTTTTTTTTACCTAATCAGCGTCTATAGCTTATTTAGTACAATATTTGACATCCAATTTTCAGTGCCAGTTGTAGGCCAATCTTTTTTTTACAGAAATGAGTCAATAACCAGTAGATCTAACAGCTTGTTGTTGTTGCCTTTGTTCTTACCTTTCTTTGAGAAAGCTTCTGGTGGAGGCTTTAGAGTTTTGAGCTTTGCAAAGGTCCTTCCAAATGTGTTCAAATCAGTTGAACTAGATCTAGGTCTCTTTACAGTGCTTGGTCGCTCGTTGACTTTCTTTAATTTCGCTAATGGAAGTTCAAGGATCTGCTTGCCTCTACTGGAGGCCGTCATTTTGTCGAAAGCAACGCCAATACGTGGTCACATGACCGTTGTGACCAATGAAATCGCAGCTTCTTATAGACTTCTAGGTTTTTCCTTTGCTCGACAAGAATACGTCCATAAACGTTCATATCGTACTAAGTTTTTCCGTTGGATTGTAAGAATGTTCTGTATGCGTATGTTGGAATAAATATCAAGACTGGTCATTGTGTGCTGAGCCAAAAACCTAATATTTTTGAGTTTGCCGAGGAAAAAGCTAGTGTTTCGAAATTGCAGAGGAAAAACCTAATACTGGACGTTGATACAGGGTTTACCTTTGTATTTTAGGAAAAATACAGCTTTTGTTATGTTTTGCCCTATTTTTTTCTCGAACACTACTGTATAAATCGAAACAAGTAGTGAACACAGCATAAAGGGAGGCCCGTATGATCCATACATAGATACATAGATTAGTATTATCTCACTTTTTCAAAAACTCGGGGTTACCAGGTTTTACCTCGGCACGGTAGAACAGTCCTCTGATGACAGTGTTGATTGATGGTTACATTTACAAACAACAGAAACACACATACAAACACACATACATAGGCAAAAATAAAACTATCCGTCACTTTATGTCATGGTCTTATTTGTTTCTTTTGTTTGTATATTGTTTGTTTGTCTGTTTTTGTTGTTGTTTTTTTTATAGATTTTTGCTACAGTTTTTTTTTTTTTTATTTTTATCTTCTCATATGCTACCCCCTTCTCTCATTGACCCTCTATCTCTTTCTCTCTTTCTGTTGCTTTGTCTCTGTGGTCTTCTCAATCTCTTGCTGTCTCTCTCTCTCTCTCTTTCTCTCTCTCTCTTTCTCTCTCTCTCTCTCTCTCGCTCCTTCATACTCTCCATCAATGAATCTGTCAATTTTCCTTTCCCTCTTTTAATATTTTCTTATTCAGTCTCTCTCCTTCACATTATATCTGCCATAGAAAGTGCATGTGCGTTTCCATTTTAAATCCAGGTTGTTGTTTGCTTGCTTGTTTGTTTGTTTGTTTGTTTGTTACTGTTGTTTGTTGCTTGCTGACAAATCGTAAAATTAATACATTCATCAAGAGAGCAGCAAAGAAATTGGCAAGTAGCAAAGAGGAAGAAAGTGACAAAAAGGGACACACATACACACATACACACACACACACACACACACACACACATAGACTTCATGCATAAACACACCACATAACTCTATTACTTTCTAACGGGCTAACTAGAGAGTCTGATTTTAACTTGGAAAAACAAAATATCGGATCAACACACAGAAGAGCTTTGGCAGTTGAAGTGTTAATATATTCGGCATTCAGCACTTTCATTAAACGACAAAGCATGACAAAAACTATCACCATCATCATCATATAAATCACCGTCTGCATCTTCATCCTCATTAATCATTACCATATCATCATTATCTTCTTTTTCTTTTTCTCTTTCTTCATCTGCTTCCGTTTCAGCCGTTTGTTCTTCACTTTTATGATACATCGTCTTTCTCTCTATCTATCTTTCTTTCTTTCTTCAGCAACCCCAGTATTCCTGGGAAACTATAACATTATATTGCATTTAAAAAAGACTTTGCTTTTACTGGCTTAAATGTGATGACTTGGATTTGGATATAATAAATTTTACGTCGTCTCAATAATTTGTTGGTAAAATTAGGGTTAAAGATTGCATGCATAAGAAATGTTGAATGCCCAGGTCATGCGGGTTTTGTGAGTTGTTGCTGAAGGAAACAATCCAGGTCTTTTGTTTACCAAGTGTTTATGTCAACAAGTTTCCCAAAATAAACTCTGTCACAAGGTGTTGATCACATATTGCAAAGTGAACGAATCTCAGCGAGCAAAATCTGATGTTTCTCATTGTGTCAACTCAGCAAACATTTAGAACGTTCATTTCACGGCTGATGTTGTCTTCTCCGGTGCATTTTCTGTGAACAGACTGCAAAATCCAGGTATGGACTTGTGTTTTAGCAAATTTACATGTCCTCTATACTTTTTGTTTCATGGCATACCTTTCAGCGAAGAAACCACTTAGTAGTTAGAGTAAAAGCTATTTTCGTGTCTGGTATCATCAAGTTCTCTTTCTTCGTCATACTCTTTAACTCTCTGAAATCACCATAGATGATATGCGATAATGCCTTCTAAAAGTTGAACAGCAGTCTCCTTGCCCTGTCGCAGTTGTGGGCTGAGGTTTTGATCTCCGCAAAAACGTTTTTGTAATCCACTTCTGTCTGTCATCAGTCCTTTTGCTTTCCTTTTACTGTTCCTTAAAGTGCAATTTTAATAAGGCCACTAGATGTTGTTATAAGGTCCTGCTAGCTCGGTATCCGTTTCTTTACCATGGCGAAAATTGATTTCTTTCTTGAAGCCAATATATTGTAACATAGTTCTGTTTATAATATGATAATGGATAACTATTAACTTCCATAATGTAATTGGTTATTGAAAGAATCAAGTGTGCTTTTGATATTAACACAGATATAGTTCATCTCTGTCGGTGGGCTGAAAGTTGCTCCCCCAAATGATGGTAAGCAATGCACATTTTATGTATTTATAATTAATGACCTGGATGAAGAATATCTTCATATGGCTATCGACAGACCTGATGACATCACAGGATGACTGGGGACACACGAGGCGAGAAGGAACACAACAGAAGAGAGCACTGAACACCACCATAAACAGGAACCACACATCTCTCACATTATTTCCAGCCCAGCTGAGGAACAGACGATTCAGTGAGTTAATTTGCTTTTACGTTTTCATTCAATGGAACAACAACGCCAGCAGTCCCGACCCCCCCCCCCCCCACCACCACCACCACCACCCCCTTTCCAAAAATAATTTCAATTTTTTTATTTCTTTCATGGTCCATGTCCCCCATGTCAACCCTTCCCCCCCCCCCAAAAAAAAAAATTGCTTAACGTTTTCTTTTTACAGGTCCATTCGATCCCCCCCCCCCCACTCCCCACCCCTACACTGCAGAAAAAAGAAATTGCTGTTACTGTTTCCCTTTAATAGTCCATCCCTCCCCCAGTCGGGAAAGAAACTGCTTTAGGTTTTCTTTTTAAGGTCCATCCCCCCCCTCCCCACCTCTCCCTTCGTCCAAAAAAAAAAATTGCTTTTATGTTTTCTTTTTAATGGTCCATCCCCTCCTTCGTCAATAAACACAAAAAGCTTATACGTTATTCTTTCAATGGTCCCTCCCTCCTTCCGACAAAGAAGAAATTGCTTCTACGTTTTGTTTTGTTTTTTCATGTTCCATCCATTCCCTCGTCAACAAACACATATTCCTTTCACGTTTTCCTTTTAATGGTTCCTCCTTCCTTCGGTCCAAAAAGAAATTGCGTTTACGTTTTCTTTTTAATTGTTAATCCTATCCCCTCGTCAAAAGAGAAATTACTTTTAAGTTTTTTAAGGTCCATCACTTCACCATCCCCCCAAAAAATTGATTTTACATTTTCCTTTCAGCGGTCAATCACTTATTCCGTCCATAAAAAAGTGCTTCTATGTTTTCCTTTTAATTGTCCATCACCTCCACCCTCATTGAAAAAAGTAATTACTTTTATAATTTCCATCCATCTCTTCCGTCAAAAAGGGAATTGCTTACGTTTTCCTTTTTATGGTCCATCCCTCAATCCGTTCAAAAAGAAATAGATCTCACGTTTTCCTTTTAAAGGTCCATACACCCCCCCCCCCTTCAAAAAAGAAATTGCTTTACCGTTGTCCTTTTAATGGTCCATCCCTCACCATCCACACCCCCCCTCAAAAGAAATAGACTTTACGTTTTCCGTCTAATGGCCCATACATACTCAATCCAAAAAGAAATTGCTTTTACGTTTTCCTTTTACTGGTCCATCCCTCATCCCTTCCAAAGAGAAATTATTTTTAAGTTATCCTTTTAATGATTTATCCCTCCCCCGCCTCTTCCAAACAAAAATTACTTTTACATTTTCCTTTAAGTGGTCCATTCCCTCCCCCTGTCCAATAAGAAATTACGTTTACGTTTTATTTTTAATGATCCATTCCCCATCCCTTCCAAAAAGAAATTGCTTTTACGTTTTCCTTTTAACGGCCCATCCCCCCCCCCAAACCTTCCAAAAAGAAATTACTTTTACGTTTTCCTTTTAATGGTCTGTCATTCCTTCTTCCAAAAAGAAATTGCTTTTACGTTTTCCTTTTAATGGTCCATCCCTCCCCCCTTCAACAAGAAATTGCTTTAACGTTTCCTTTTAATGGTCCATCCCTCCCCCTTCTAAAAAGAAATTGTTTTTACGTTTTCGTTTTAATGGTCCATCTCTCCGCCCTTCCAAAAAGGATTTGCTTTTACGTTTTCCTTTTAATGGTCTATCCCTCATCCCTTCCAAAAGGGATTTGATTTTACGTTTTCCTTTTAACGGCCCATCCCTAACCCATTTCAAAAAGAAATTCCTTTTATGTTTTCGTTTTAATGGTCCATCCCTCCCCCCTTCCAAAAAGATATTGCTTTTACGTTTTTCTTTTACTAGTCCATCCCTCTCCCCTTTCAAACAGACATTGTTTTTTAGTTTTCCTTTTAATGACCCATCCCCCTCCCCCTAACCTTTTAAAAAGAAATTGCTTTTACGTTTTCCCTTTAATGGTCTGTCGTTCCTTCTTCCAAAAAGAAATTGCTTTTACGTTTTCTTTTTAATGGTCCATCCTTCTCCCCTTCCGAAAAGAAATTGCTTTTACATTTTCCTTTTAATATTCCATCCCTCTCCCTTTCGAAAAAGAAATTGCTTTTCCGTTTTCCTTTTAATGGTCCATTCCTCTCCCATTCCAGACAGAAATATTTTTACGTCTTCTTTTTAATGATCCATGCATCCTCCCCCTTTCCAAAAATAAATTTCTTTTACGTTTTTTTTTTAATCGTCTATCCCTCCCCCTTCCAAAAAGAAAATGCTTTTACTTTTTTCTTTAAATGGTCCATCCCTCTCCACTTCCAAAAAGAAATTGCTTTTATATTTTCCTTTTAATGGTCTCCACTCCCCCTTCCAAAAAGATATTGCTTTTACGTTTTTCTTTTAATGGTCCATCCCTACCCCTTCCAAAAAGAAATTCCTTTTACGTTTTCCTTTTAGTGGTCCATACCTCTCACCTTCCAAAAAGAAATTTCTTTTACGTT